>CAUYRB010029287.1:0-27799 GCA_963574695.1 Propithecus perrieri
TCTATAAAAAGGACATCTGCTCCTGAATGCTTACAGCAGCACAATTCACAACTGCAAAGATGTGGAAACAACCCAAGTGCCCATCAATACATGAGTGGATTAATAAAATGTGGTATATGTATACCATGGAGTACTATTCAGGTATAAGAAACAATGGTGATATAGCACCTCTTGTGTTTTCCTGGATAGAGCTGTAACCCATGCTACTAAGTGAAGTATCCCAAGAATGGAAAAATAAGCACCACATGTACTCACCAGCAAATTGGTTCCACTGATCAACACCTAAGAGCACATATAGGAATAACATTTATCGGGCGTCGGGCAGATGGGAGAGCGGAGGAGGGGATCGGTATATACAAACATAACGAGTGTGATGTGCACCATCTGGGGGATGGACATGCCTGAAGCTCTGACTGGGGGGTGGGCAAGGGCAATGTAACCTAAACATTTGTACCCCCATAATATGCAGAAATAAGAAAAAGTAGAATTTATGGAACATGGGTACTTTTTACTGTTTTGTGTTTTTTTAAATAGTTTTTCATAGAGCAAAATAATGTTAGAGATCATTTTTTGTATTAGCTTTGCTACCAATACAAATTATAGAGGTCCACTCTTTATGAAAGTCATTACCAGTGTTGGTGGCAGGGAGGGTATATTGCAGTTATGATTGATTCCTGAACACCAAGTTATTTACATAGGTATGTATTTAAATTCTTGTGGTTGATGAAATGAACAGAAACA
This sequence comes from Propithecus perrieri, assembly GCA_963574695.1. Lineage (NCBI taxonomy): Eukaryota > Metazoa > Chordata > Mammalia > Primates > Indriidae > Propithecus > Propithecus perrieri. The sequence goes on from CAUYRB010029287.1 coordinate 742, forward strand.
GGCTTGTCTTTAAAGAATTGTAGCTTGAATAAGGAATAAAAAAATCACAGTAATATATTACAGATAAACCTTACTGACATTTTATACTTTTGAAGGGAAATGATATTTTAAGGTGCTTTGTCTAGAATTTCAAAATGAATTGTAGTCACAACTATGACATTACAGCTCTCTACCCCAACAAATTTTGAAGGGAATTTACTATCTATTTCTGCAAAACCTCAATAATATCATTTACCTCTTTTTTTCAGGGGTGTAGTGAGGATTAAGTCTTTGAAAATAGAAAAATATTATCTGTTGTATCTCATCACTAGAAAGTACCTTTTCACTGAACTAATATAGGGAAAATGTTTATCATTGATCTTAAGATTTATTGATCACACCCCTCATTGCACTAAAAATTTTGGGAATTAAAGTACAGATCTCATTTGATTGTGAGCAAAAGAAACAGAACAGCTTTGGCTTGTTCAATATAAAAGTGTGGATATTTGAGGTATGATATAATTATTTACAATTGCATTTTGTAAAATCAGTGATCTCCAATCTTTAGATTGAAGAAAAGCATTGAAGACTGCAATTTCTACAGTTATTTATCCCTCCCAATTAGCAAATCAAGCACATCTTTTGTTTTGAAAATATCTTAACTGTAAAAAGCATATAACCACATAGCTCTTCTTTTGAAAAGGGGTCTGAACTACAGAATACAGTTGTTATTTTTTTAAACCTAAAGATATTCTTGTTCAATTAATTGGCAAATATTTGATTAATCATTATGTTTTAACATTAGGCACTGCAATGAATAAAAAAGAATTAGGAAAACAAGAACAAAAAGTATAGAATCTAAGTTTTTTGAATATAGGACCGTTCTTATTTTCATATTCCTGGTAGCTAGCACAGGGCCTGGCAGCAGTAGACATTTACTAAAGGTTAGTTGAATGAGCAGACGAATAAGAAGGACCTGATGCTTGCCTTCGTGACACTTAGTGTCCTTTGACATAATAGGACGAATATGCAGAAAACCACACTAAACGACAGACAATAATCATGTGGTAAATAATTAGAATTTAGAGATATTAGAATTTGGAGGAAATGCTAAAACAGTTTTCAGACATGGCATTTGGAGTACTGTTATCAGAACTTCTAGTCGTGAAGTCTTCATGAAGAATATGGGACTTAAGCCCTCAAGGATTGGTAGGATTTGGATGTGAATATAGGAGGCATCATAGGTGAGGAGATCATGACTGACATGGGGTGAGAAACCATGTTTGTGGGCCAGTGAGAAAAATGGCCTTATTGGAAAACATTAAACTAAAATAAGGCTAGATTGGTAGGTGGTGTTTAGGCAGAGGAGTTTAGATTCCCAAATGACAGCTTTGTCATTCACCATGAAAACCGATCTGCTGAATGGTTCCACCATATGCATGTGCAGGAGACTTCCTGGCACGTTGCCTCTCAGCTACTGCTCAGATGCTTTGACAGACCGTGGTAAGAAACGGTGCTGTTAATGTCAGTAAAGATGCCTTCTGTGAAAACTAGCCAACCAGCGTGACTTCAAGCTTTTTAACTGGCGATTCACGGTGCTGTTAAATAAAAAAATGTAGCTTTAAATGGTGTGGGATAGGCTAGGCTTGCCTTATTATTCAGAGGTATGATACTGGGCTGGAAGGTCTCTTTTCTCAGCCTACTCCATACTTGCTCAACATCCTGAGATGCCACAATCAATTGATCATTTCTTCGCCTATTGCTAAAACATCTATCTGTAGAGAAGAGTCCACGCTCAGCTTACAATAAATGCGTTTTTCAATCTTCCCCTAAGAGCAGGGTTTAATAGAGAGGTGAATACAAACACCATAAGTTCACTGAAAACGCATCTTCTTTACTATATGCGTAATTTTTTTCTTTTTCCTAGATGATATTTCCTGTTCTTAAGTCTACTTGGTGTGACATTAATTTATAATTGATAATTTTCACTGTTAATAATTAACATATTAATATATCTCCAGATTTATTATGATTGGCTTTTATATGATGTATCTTTTTCTTTTAACTTTTTTTTATTTCAGCATATTATGGGGGTACAGTTGTTTAGGTTACATATGCTGCCCTTGCTCCCCCTTCCCCCACCCCAAGTCAGAGCTTCAAGCATGTCCATCCCCCAGATGGTGCGCATCGCACTCATTATGTATGTATATACCCGTCCCCTCCCCCACCTCCCATCTGCCCGACGCCCAATAAACGTTATTCCTATAAGTGCACTTAGGTGTTGATCAGTTACAAACAATTTGCTGGTGAGTACATGTGGTGCTTATTTTTCCATTCTTGGGATGCTTCACTTAGTAGAATGGGTTCTAGCTCTATCCAGGAAAACACAAGAGGTGCTATATCACCATTGCTCGACATCTCTAATCACCAGGGAAATGCAAATCGAAAACACAATGAGATACCATTTATCCCCAGTGAGAATGGCCTTTATCAAAAAGTCCCAAATCAATAAATGTTGGCGTGGATGCAGAGAGATAGGAACATTCATACACTGATGGTGGGACTGCAAACTAGTACAACCTCTGTGGAAAGCAATATGGAGATACATCAAAGAGATACAAGTAGATCTACCATTTGACCCAGCAATCCCATTACAGGGCATCTACCCAAAAGAACAAAAGACATTCTATAAAAAAGACATCTGCACTTGAATGTTTATAGCAGCACAATTCACAATTGCAAAGATGTGGAAACAACCCAAGTGCCCATCAATACATGAGTGGATTAATACAATGTGGTATATGTATATCATGGAGTACTATTCAGCTACAAGAAACAATTCAACTAATGTTTAATTAAGAACTTCTCTTCATTAAGAAACACATTAGGTCGTGCATGCTGGCTCACACCTGTAGGGCTAGCACTTTGTGAGGCTGAGGTAGGAGGATCACTTGAGGTCAGGAATTCAAGACCAGCCTGAGCAACAGCTAGACCTACTCTCTACAAAAAATAGAAAAATTAGCCAGGTGTGATAGTGTGTGCCAGTCCCAGCTACTGCAGAGGCTGAGGCAGGAGGATGGCTTGAGCCCAGGAGTTTGAGGTTGCAGTGAGCTATGATGATGCCACTGCATTCTACCCAGGGCCCCAGGGTGATAGAGCGAGACGTTGTCTCAAAAAAGAAAAAAGAAAGAAGGAAAGAAAAAAACAAAGAAAGAGAGAGAGAGAGAGAGAGAAAGAAAGAAAAGAAAGAAAGAAAGAAAGAAAGAAAGAAAGAAAGAAAGAAAGAAAGAAAGAAAGAAAGAAAGAAAGAAAGAAAAGAAAAGAAAAGAAACATGTGAAGGAAAGTGAAGCCCAGAAATAAATCCACATATTTACAGTCAAATGATTTTTGACAAAGGTGTCAAGAATGCACAATGGGGAAAGGACAGAATCTTTAATATACTCAATATATTGTGTTAGAAAAACTATATATCCACATGCAGAAGAATGAAATTGGATCCTTGTCTCACACCATATACAAAAATCAACTCAAAATGGATTGAAGACTTAAACAGAAAACCTGAAACTACAGAACTAATGGGAGTAAACATAGGGGAAAAGCTTCTTAAATATTAGACAATCATTTTGTGGATATGTCCACAAAAGCACAGAAAATAAAGGCAAAGATAGAAAAGTGAAATTGCATCAAACAGCAAAAGAAACAACAGAGTGAACAGGCAAATAACAGTATGGGAAGAAATATTTGCTAATCAGATACTTGATAAGGGGTTAATATCAAAAATAGATAAGGAATTCAAATAATTTAATAGTAAGAGAATAAATAAAAATAAAAATGGGCAAATAACCAGAAGAGACATTTCTCAAAAGGAGACATACAAATAGCCAATAGGGACATGAAAAAATTCTCAACATCACTAATCATCATGGAAATACCAATCGATAGCGCTGTGAGCTATCCACTCACACCTGTTAGAATGGCTATTTTCAAAAAGACAAACGTGTTAGCAAAGATGTGAAGAAAAAGGAACACTTACACCTGTTGGCAGGAATGTAAATTGGTAGAGCCATTATGGAAACCAATATGAAAGTTCCTCAAAACATTAATAATAGAACTGTCACATAATTTAGTAATCCCGCTACTGAGTATATATTCAAATGAAACAAAATCAGTATGTTAAAGAGATATCTGTACTACCATGTTCATTGCAGCATTATTTACAATAGCCAAGCTATTATATCAACTCAAGTGTCCAACAATGGATGAATAAAGAAAATGTGCTATGTATATACAATGGAATACTATTCAGTCATAAAAAAGAAGGAGATTCTGTCATTTGTGACAACATGGATACACCTGGAAGACACTATGCTAAATGAAATAAAGCAGACACAGGAAGACAAATACCACATGATCTCACTACATGCGGAATCTAAAAAAGTCAACCTCAGAGAAGCAGTGAGTAGAATGGTGGTTACTAGGGGCTGAGGCTGGGGATCAGGGAAATGTTGGTCAAAGGTTACAAAATGTCAATTAAACAGAATAAATTCAAGAGCTCTACTGTACAACATGGTGGATATAGTTAATAATAATGTATTGTACATTTGAAAATTGCTAGGGGGTGGATTTTAAGTATTCTCACACACAAAATGATAATTGTGTGGATTAATGGAGCTATTAATTTGCTTGATTTAGTTGTTCTAAAATGTATACATATATCTAACTATGTTGTACATCATAAATCTATAGAAATTATTTGTCAATTAAAAATTAATTAATTTTTGAAAAATTATAAAGAGAATCCCCAAACTGGGAGAAAATAGTTGCTATACATATAAACCACAAATCCAGAATCATTTTTATGTTATAAAGGATTAGATAAACAACCTAAAGGAAACTGGTTAAAAGACATTATTAAATAGTAGGCATTTCACATAGGAGAAAACGTATACAACCAATAACGCCAGTGAAATGCAAATGAAGACCACAATAGATATATTTTTATGGATATCTGATTGGCAAATATTAAAAAATGTGTCAATACAATACAAATGTGTCAAGAATTGGAGAGATATTAATATAAATCTCTTATACAGCTATCTGTGTAAATTGGTACATCACTTTGAAAGAAAAACTTGGTACTTTCTTATAAAGTTGGACAGAAATACCACTCTGAGATATACACTTCAGAATATCTCTTGCACAATTACATACATAAAAAATATTTGTATGAGAACTCATTATAATAGCCAAAAACTGAAAACAACCTAAATGCACATAGACAAGAGACCTGGTTATAAATTGCAATATATTTACACGATGAAATATTATGCAATAGTAAACATTGATTATCTACCTTGTTGCTTGAAAAAACAATTCCTGGAAGACCATTGAGGGTGATACCCTTTTTCTAAAGATCTAACAAGGACAAATCAACACTGTGTTGTTTAGGTATATATTTATACATAATATAAATTTATATATTTTTAAAAAGTCAATAGAATGATAAATTTTATTTTGAGATTATTTTGAGATTATTGTTTAACTCTGAAGGAGGCAAGGTGATAGGATAGAGAAAATGTCCATAGGAAAATTAAAGTATTGGAAACATTTCAGTTATTGAGTTGTGTGGTGGGTACTTGGATGTTAGTTATATTATTAAAAATATAACACACATATACCTACATAAATAAAATAACAGAGGAACGTGAATGAACCAAGGGACTAAAGATGAGAGTGCATTATGATTAATCAAGTTCTTTGTAACTAAAGACAATAAAAAAGGAGGAAAGAGAATAAAAGTTATAAACAAGTAATTTACAAAATTAAAATTATAATATACCAACAAATATATAAAGTGTTTTAAAGATTAATTTTATAACTTATCAAAGAACTAGAAATTAAAACAAAGGTATCATTTATCTTTTGGATAAAAATTAAAATAAGTGTTGATAAGATGCAGAGTTGGCAGAAATGTAGAGTTTTCTGGAAGGCAATTTGGCAAATAACCTTTGAGCAATTGCATTTCTTAGAACATACTGGAGGGAAATATTTAGAGAATTTATCAGGAATACATTATATATTCCAGAATATTTATTTATGTTTTTAATAGTGGACATATGGTATTTATGTATAATATGTCTAAATGTCTAATAATTTTTGATTTGTTGATTCAATTTTGGCATACTCATAAATTAAGATAGCAAATGTAAAGATTTTTTTTACATATAATTTCAGAGCTTTCATCCACATACACGAGTACATTCAAATGTCTTAAACTAGTTTTATAGAGTTATTTTGTTGGTGGAATTGGGGGATCATATATTTTTAAAATTTTACTTTATATAACTCTAACATTGTTCTCTAATAATCATGAATTATTTGTTTAATTAACAATACATAAATTTGTTTTTCTTAACAGTATTTTTCTTTTAAAAATGGAATCCTGGATCAAACACCAGACAAACAGCTGACAATATCGCCTCTTTCCTCAGTGATTAAGAAAGCTTCACGTGATAAACTAAAGTGGAAAAGTCAAGACATGACTAACAATCACCAGTTTATCTAAAGGTCTTCTGTTCTTGTCAGCAAGAAGAATTAAAGCAAGTGATTTCCCTTAAGTGTTATTAAAGAGGGGAAAATAAAATAAAATAAGTGTTCAGGATCATGAACTGTTTTCAGTGTCTATGGAAGTAAGTAATGGCATATCAGTGGCCTGGAAGTATGGAATCTTAAAGTTTTGATTGAGTATTTTATATTAGTAAGGTCCTGTCAGAATCTGAAAGGGTTTTTAACTGCTTTGTGATGTTGTGATGCTGGAATAGAGACCTATATTTCTTTTGCTGCATTTTCCTCGTCTGTGTAATACAGTTGGTGAAATCTTTCTTCCCTGTCTTTCACAGAACACTGAACACAATATCTGCAATATCACTAAACTCCTCAATGTGTGACCATAAATGAATCTTCCATAAAAGGCAAAAAATAAGAACTATGGTCTTACATCAGACTCAAAATTGTAGAATCATCATAACTGCCCCTAAAACATCATTTAAAAGAATAAATATTTTTCAAAGGTCAACTTATACAAAGAATATGACTAAAGTTGCTTTTTATGTTATTTTATATCAAATATTACTAAATTAGAACTGCCAGCTTCCAAGATGACCCCTGCTGATCCCAATCTCCTGGTATTTTTACCTCATGGACAACCTCGCCACCACCATATTGTATAAAGATTGTTCTGTGTGACCAATAGAATATGGCAGAAGTGATTTCATGTCACTTCTAAGAACAGGTAATCGAAGACACTGCACTTTGCCTTTATTACTTGGTCTCACATTCTTGAGCCCTCTCTCTTGGATCAATCTGAGGGAAGATAGTCATCATATCATGAACAACTCTATGGAGGAGTCCATGGGGAAATGAACAAAGGCTCCAGCCGATAGTCATGTGAGTGGATCTTCTTGGAAGCATACTCTGTAGCCCAAGATAAGTGATTAGATAACTACAGCCTTGTCCAGTAGCTTGCTGCAACCTCATAAGAGATGATGAGCCAGAACTACACAGCTAAACCACTTACATTTAGAAACTATCTGAAATAATAGTTATTGTATTTTATTGTTAAGCTTTGTTATAAAACAACAAATAACATACACTTTTCCATTTAAATTTGAAATTGTTCTGAACTAATTACACAATAATAAGTTTCCCACATTTTGGCATTAGGTTTTAAAAAATAGTTAATAAGAAAATAAAAGACTGGTAAGGCTATATAAAAATTATCTATTTTGTAAAAATGCCTTGCCTTTCCACAGATTTTCTTTTGGTTATCTAGGGTAGAAAATATAAAAGTATCTGGGCTGAAGTATATTTTCTTTTCTTTTTTATGTTATTTTTATTTTTTTCAAAATATTAAGAGGATACAAATGTTTTCATTACATGGGTACCTTGCATAATGCTTAAATCAAGGTTTTTAGTGTGCACATCATCAGAACAATATTCATTGTACCAGTAAGATAAGTTTTTACACTTCACCCATTCCCATCCTCCCCACTTCTTGGTTTCCAATGTCCTATACATCTCTTTGTGACTGTGTGTGCCCATTGGTTAGTCCCCAGTTATTAAAGAGTACGTGTGGTTTTTGTTTTTCATTCCTGAGATACTTCACTAAGAATAATGGTCTCCATTTCCAGCCAAGTTGCTGCAAAAGACATTATTTCATTCCTTTTTATGGCTGAGTGGTACTCCATGGTGTGTGTGTGTGTGTGTGTATATATATATATATATATAATATTCTTTTTATCCACTCATGAATTGATGGGCACTTAGGTTGATTCCATATCTTTGCAATTGTGAATTGTGCTGCAATAAATGTGTGAATGCGGGTGACTTTTTGATAAAATGACTTCTTTTCTTTAGGTAGAAATCCAGCAGTGGGATTGATGGATCGAATGGTAAGTCTCCATTTATTTCTTTGAGGAATCTCCATACTTTTTTCCATAGAGGTTGTACTAATGTACACTCCCATCAACAGTGTATAAGCATTCCCATCTCTCTGCAACCATGCCAGCATCTATTGTTTTTTGACTTTTCAATAAGTGCTATTCTGACAGGGGCAAAGTGGTATCTCATTGTGTTTTTAATTTGCATTTCCCTGATGATTAGTGATGTCAAGTGTTTTTTCATATGTTTTTTTGGCCATTTGTCTGTCTTCTTTTGAAAAACTTCTGTTCATGTCTTTTGCTCACATTTTAATGGGATTGTTTGTTTTTTTCTTGCTGATTTGTTTGGATTCTCTGTAGATTCTGGATATTAGCCCTTTGTCAGATATATAGTTTGTGAATATTTTTCCTATTTTCTAGGTTATCTATTTACTCTGATGATTATTTTCTTTGCATTGAAGAAGATTTTTAATTTAATTGCCTCATTTACTTACTTTTTTTATTGCTGTGTTTGCTTTTGGGGACCCAATCATAAATTCTTTGCCTAGACTGGTGTCTAGAAGTTTTCTCTACGTTTTCTTCTAGAGTTTTTTTTTCTAACTATTTCTGATTTCGTGCCTTATATTTAAGTCTTTTATCCATCTTGAATTAATTTTTATATACTGTGAGAGATAGAGGTCTTGATTCATTCTACTGCTTGTGGCCATCCAGTTTTCCTAGCATCATTTATTGAACAGGGCTTATTTTCTTCAGTGTATGTTGTCGTCTGCTTTGGGAGGGAGGTGGAGGGGATGGGTAAATTTATACCTAATGGGTACAATGCACACTACTTTGATGATGGGCACACTTATAACTTTGACTCAAATTGCACAAAAGAACATATGCAATCAAAACGTTTGTACCCTGTAATATTCTGAAATCTAAAAAAAGAATATGACTTTTAGAAGAAAACATAGAAGAAAATCTTTGAGACCTCAGGTTAAGCAAAAAAATGATACATATTACACCAAGAGCACAATGCATAAAAAATTGAAAACTTGGACTATATTAAAAGCAAAATAATTTCCTCTGTTAAAGACACAAAAGAGAATGAAGAGACAAGCCACAGACTATCAGAAAATATTTGCAAATCAAATTTGTGACAAAGAAGTTATATCTGGAATATATACAGAATTCACATAATTCAACAATAAGAAAACAATCTAATAAATAAAAATGAGCAAAAGATCTGAACACATATAATATTTTCCCAAAATATATATGGATTGCAAATAAATGTATGAAAAGTTGACCAGCATTCTATTCATTAGGAGAATGCAAATTACAGCAAAATATGATATAAAACACATCTATTAGAATACACCAAGTGCTGACAATTGTATAGGGCAAATGGAACTCTCATGTATTAATAATAAGAATACAAAATGATTTAGATACTTATAAAAACAATTTAGCAGTTTCTTATAAAATTAAACATATACTGATCACATGGCCCAAAAGACCCACTTCTAGGCACTTACCAAAGAGAAATGAAAACTTACATTCATACAAAAACTTGTACGTAGATATTATATGAGGTTATTCATAATTGCCAAATACTGGAAACAACCCAGATGTCCTTCTGCTGTTCAACTGATAAACAAACCGGTATGTGCAAACAATGAAATACTATAGTAATATACTATGAAAAAAACTATCAATTCACACAACATGGATAATTCACACACAAGTGGCTACATATTTTATGATTCCATTTATATGACATTCTCTGTAGAAGGCAAAACTATAGGGATATAAAACAGACCGGTGGTTGTCAGGGACAGGGCATATGGAAAGGTTTACTACAAAAGGGCTGCACAAAGAAATTTGGGGGATGATGGAACAGTTCTGTATTATTATTAATAATGGGGTCATACATTCATGAGCCTGTATTTATCAAAATCCATAGAACTTTACACTACAATTATTGAATTTTTACTTCTTGTAAATTAAAGGACAGCAAAGAGAATGTGTCTGTGGGGGGGTAGAGATTAAAAACAGAATACAAACTATAACAAGTGGAAAAAATTGCTAAAGCTAAAAATTTTACCAATTTTGACATTCTTTTCCACCAGCCACTTATCCAAGACATTAGAGCACACCATCTCCGTTGTGAAATGAGACATAATAAGATGCATATGTGATGTGAACCTATCTCCAAGAATATTTCTGTCTTCAAGGCACAAATTATCCCACATGTGGGATGCCTACATAATTTGGTGATCATTTACCAAGTTTATAATTCTTTATATAAACCACAAATATTACTTTGAGTAGCTAATATAAATCTGTTGAGCTTTTTTCCTAACAAAATTTAAGGAAAAATCTGATGTCTGGAAGAGATTAGAGCCTTAGATATATCTGAGTTCCTCTAAGCATGAAAGATACCTTTGATTAACAGCATACTGCTCTACTGCACACCACAGTCTTAACTAAATATATCAATAGGATATTAATGGAGTAAGGTGGGGGCTGGGGGAAGTGTGTGTGTGAAACAGGCTGCATGTTCAAGAAACACTGCAGAATTTCCATGGAGCAGAAATCTAACGATCTGCTCTCATATATATCAGACAGATTTGGAAAATGAAATTGGCACAGCAATACAATCAGTACTTCAATATAATTTACCACCACCACAGAGCTTTTAATATAGTCACAATATTGCTGTGTCTTGTGATGGCTCGAAAGTCTGTTTTGAAAGGAAAATTGAATTAAGTATTTTCTTTGGTATGCCAAGCATTTGATGAATTTATTATAATCTAAAAGCTAGGCATGTCAGAGCATTAGCGTTGATGTTTAATAGGATAGACCAGTCCCAGAAAAATGTTCATATAAAGCATTTTCATATAAATTGTTTCATTTTTCAAGTTTTTATTCACTTTATGTAGAATTTTATAGATTTACTCTTTTAAATACAGGTCATTAAGGAAAGGAACAAATATTTTCACATTTGAAATAGAGAACAGAAATAAAAATAGCTTTCTTTTAAGGAACAAGCATGTGAGAGTTGTATGCTCATGTGTGTGTACATTCCTGCATGTGTGTCTGTCTGTGTATGAAAAAAATAGCAAGAGCAAAAAAAATAAAAAAGGTAGGACTTAAAAACTATAAATAGCTATGGCTACCTAAACTATTCCAAAGCTTTCCACTCCTCTGTAGAAGTCATCTCAATTCCACATATGAATATACATGATTCTAACCCAAATATCATTAGTTTAAGCATAGTTTTCCTCTATCATTATTAAGTATACATAACTTAAATATTTTTTTACCTTGATTCAGCCTTTCAAAAAAAATTGTTGTACTCTAGACATAAAGGAAAGATCAATACCTACCAAAGGATTTAGGCCCTAGACATACATCTAGGAGTTCCCAACTCCACAGGTCCAAATAAATGAATCTGGATGTATTAATAACATTAAAAGTTGTCTCTTTCATTTTAATGAGTTTTATTTTGTCCCTGCTGTGCTTAGTGTATACATGTGTGTGTGAAGGTGAATATAATATGATAGCACCAATCCTGTATATGTTGTTGCTGTGAAGATTTAAAGAACTAGAAAAATTCTTAGTAATCCCTCTGACTTGTTATTTTATATAGACCATGGATTCGTTTGAGATGGAGAAAATGTTTTACTCTGAATTGAGAAGTATGGCTATTTCTTTACAATAATATTGAACCCATAGTCGAAACACCAATAAAATATATTTTTGCTAGAGATAAAATACCAGATAGAATTCAGTTTTAAAATGCAGATCATTGACGTTAACATTGTGTCTCTTGTCTAAGAATTGAGCTAGTAAAATGAGAACAGATCCTAGCATATGTAAAACTCAGCCATAAAGAAGTGAGTCAGATGTCTCAAAGTTAAAATAGTTATAAGATCCAATGCTCTGCAAAATATAGCTACAGACATACTACCTGAATTTCCCAATTATCCCAAATACAGCCAGCCAGACCTGTAGATGTGGTTCATGGGAGACTTTAAGCCAACAACAAAAACAATAAAAACAGAAAGCCATAATAGCAAGAAATTGACCTAATCAGGTGTAACAGTTGATTTTACATGTCAGTTTAACTGGGTCATAGGGTGCCCAGATATTTATTAAACATTATTCTAGGTGTGTCTGAGAGGGTGTTTCTGAATGAGATTAACATATGACTAAGCAGACTGAGTAAAGCATATTGCCCTCCCCTACATGGTTGGTTCTCATCCAATCCACTGGAGGCCTAAACAGAATGAAGGTCAGTCAGAATAAGTAAGAATTTGCTCTCTTCCTGCTTATTTTCAAACTTGGACATCAGTCTTCTCCCGCACTTGGACTGGAACTTACATTACCAGCTCTCTTGGATCTCAGGCCCTTGGACTCAAACTGAAACTGTACCATGAGCTCCACTGAGTCACCTCCAGCTTGCAGTCAGCAGATTGTAAGACTTCTCAGCCTCCAATATGAGCCAATTGTATGTATGTATTTCCTATTGGTACTGTTTCTCTGAGAATCCCTGACTAATACACTAGGTATCATCCATGAATTATTAAATGTTTGGGGTTTAACTGGTTGCTAGCATGAAGTTGCTTAGTTATTAAATGGTAGAGCCAACATTTTAACCAAGGAAGACTGAATCTACGGTTTACTTGTTATATCACTTCATTTCAATTAAGTTCAATTCTACCAGTCACATGACATAACTGATAGATTAAGAAAGAATACTGGAAAGTTATATGATTAAAACCTCACCAAAAGTACCAATGTTCAAAGACCAAACACGAACCCTCACAATCGCAGGTATAGTCAATTTTTAAAAGTTAAGCAACCTTCGTGTGTGTGTATTGCTGATGACATGGTATACACTGAAAACGTCTTGGATGAGCTTGCTCTATAATAATACTGGTTATTACCCTTCCATTAATGCAGCTGTCAGAGATTTAAAATAAGCAAAGAGCTTTTAGGGTTTTCTTTCTTATTTCTTCATCCAGCTGAGTGATAAGTAACATGAATACATGTGGGAAAATAGAGTAGCTTGGTAGATTTAGAAACATATGTTTCAAGTGAGAGAGAGCTAATGAAACATAGCAAACTTGGAACCCTTAATAAACAGACAATAAAAGCAACCTTGTATATGATTGCTGTGGTTTGAAAGGATTCCCTCTAAAATTCATGTTGAAACTTAATCTCCATTGTGGTGGTATTAAGAAGTGGGGCCTTTGGGACATGGCTAAACCATGAAGGCTTTGCCTCATGAATGGATTAATGTTGTATAAAAGGGCTGTAGGAAACTTGCATAGGTCCTTTTGCTCTTCTACTCTTTCACCACACAAGGACACAAGTGTTTTTTCCCTTTTGTTTTCCTACCTTTCACCACGTGAGGACTCAGCAAGAAGGCCTTCACCAGACACCAAATGCTAGCACCTTGATCTTGGACTTCCCAGTCTCCATAAATGTAAGATAAGTCTCTGTTCTTTATAAATTACCCAGTCTTAAGTATTGGGTTATTGCAGCACAAAGAAACTAAGACAATAACTGAATATTTTTCAATGAAGTTTTAAGTGTAAGATCCTGGAGAGAGCACTCAAATTGAGAAAAAGCCCATAAATAGAGACAAAAGTAGCCCTAACACAAACACACCAAACCTGAAGCTTAACACCAATGCCTGCATAAATTTCACCTGAAATAAGACTCAGGTCCAGGGAACACTTTTCTTTCTACTATAAATTAGTCATCCTTTCAGTAGAAAAGAAGATATTTTTCAATAGAATAGGAGGGCATTTATGGATTCCATGTTATGCATCTTGAAAATTATGCCAGGAAAATGTTACTGGTGCTCTGATTCACTATTTTAGTAATTCTACAAAGTCTGGGGAGCAACTACAAAATATATTCTCAGCGCTACTATTGGGAAAGGTCAAAGGTAGATTAGCCAGAGCTTTTTCCTTCAAAGGTTTCCAATATTGTAGAAATAGAAAAGACAATAGTACAAATCATTATAAGAGACAAAACAAATCCATAAGGAAATATAATTTCATTGGAGTGTTAAAGGATAAGTGAAGTTTGTCTTAAATATAGGTTTAGAGAGAGGTTGGAGGCAGCAAGGCTGAAGAAAGAGTGTGAACTAAGTAAAGAGTTGGAAATAGGAAGACAGAGTCTGTTGGGTTTGTGTGATTAGTCATTGAAGGTCTGTGTTTACCCAGAGATATGATAAGAATAATACATTAAAAATATCCATCTGGCCACTGTGAGTTGGAACAACATATTGGAGGGATGAAAACAGTAAGCTATTGTGATAGTGCAGACAAGCATTCATGGAGATTGAATGTACTTTGGTGGAAAAAGCCTTAATCCTGTCAACTGACTGGATATGACCACTAAATATGAAGGTATAGGCTAGACATAGTGGCTCATGTCTGTAATTCTGGCACTTTGGGAGGCCAAAACAGTAGGATACTTTGAGGCCAGGAGTTTGAAACTAGCCTGGGGGACATAGCGAGATCCCATCTCTACAAAAAATTTAAAAAGTAACAGGGTACGGTAGCATGTTTCTGTAGTCCCAGCTACTTAGGGGGCTGAGGTGGGAGATTGCTTGAGCCCAGGAGTTTGAGGTTACACTGAGCTATGATTAGGCCCTGCACTCCAGCCTGAGTGACAGAGTGAGACCCTATCTCAAAAAAAAAAAAAAAATTCTGAAGGTGTAGGTAAAGAGACCTGTAACATTTGAAACTTGGACAATTGAAATAATGTTGAAGCCTTTAACCAAAAATTATGTCAAAGTCAGTTAGACAAGTTGGTTTGGTGAGGAAAGATAAATTTTCGACAACTGAGTTTCAGAGCTTGAAAAATGGAAGTGTTCAGTTGCAAGACATTCATATAGGTTTGGAGCTTGGGAATGAGGGCAGGGTTGAGTTGAGGTTTCAGGGTACATCACCACAGAGACAATGACTGTTGTTGTGAAAGTGGACATATTCGTAAAGGGAAAGGGTATGGAAGTTGTAATAAGCACAGAAAAGAATGTCGAGAATATTTATATTTATTTAAGGGACAGAAAGAGGAGGAAAAACTAGTAATTAAGCACATAAAATGTCAGATTAATAGGACTAAATTCAAGACCATACAGTATAAATGTAGAAACAATGAGGCATAAAATCTAACACTTTCGCCATGGCTTTACATGCTTCAATTTAATTAATTCCCTGAATAATATTAGGTTCTTTCTGAGCAATACAGTCTTAGGCTTAATCTTACTATGTGTTGATTTCTTCATCTGTAAAATGGGAATGATAACAGTACCAAACTCATGAGACTTTCAAGAAAATTAAATGAGTCAATGCAAATAAAATTCTTAGAATAGTGCCTGGCACCTAGTAAGCATCTGCTATTTTTATCATTATAATTGCACTTTGTACATGACGAAACAGGCAAAGGATCAAAGCACTGGTAAGTGAAACCAAAGAGAGGGTCAATACGGAGGTGATGTTCAACAGTGTCAAAAGACAAAAAAGAATTAAAAAAATACAAGCAAGCTTGTCATTAGAAAGTTCATTTACTATTATCCGGAGAGCCACCATAGTGGTAAGAACAAAATCCAGAATTTACGTGGTTAGACAGAGAAGTATTCTAGCTATATAAATGTAAATTTTCAGCAGGCTTTCAGGGAACTAACCATACATGCTGATGAAGCTCAACTTCCCTGTGTTCTAACAAAAATGTGTATGCAATTTATGTATACCCATACCACAGTATTAGTTGTGTTATATTGTAATTAATAATTAATAATCAATATGAATTTGTCTACATCTCAAAATGCTATAAGAAAGAGACAATGTCTTTATATTCCTAGTACTTAGCACAGTACTGATGAATAAGAGACACTTAATTAATGCAAAAAAATAAAGTTTAGACACAGACAATGCATTAGAACAAAAGCAAGGCTGTCACCATAGGAAAATCATTCAATTTGAAATAAATCAAATATATGTAATCTTCTCTTTGTTCTTAAAACTTTTTATTAAATTTACGGATCTACTTGTTTAAACCAGATTTTCTGCATCATTATTTGTGTGGGGAACTTTGTCAACAGAAATTCATAAAATCCCCTTTGGAAGAAGTCTGCATAATATAGTAATAAGCAAATATTTTTTTACAAGATTATATAGTGGCATGTGTAATTCCATAGGATTGTATATGATTATGTTAATATACTGATGTATTTCTTAACAAAGGGTTATGTGCTGTTGAAATGTCATGACAGAACTACAAAACATATCTCCTGTCAACCCAGACAAAGGTCCCAACTGCCACAGTCTGCCAGAGTACAGCTCACTGATTCTTTTTTTAATTGGCTTGTAAGTCTTTGCTGTTTTTAGATGAAGGGTGATTTGGCTAATTAACAATCTTGTGGGTTCTTTCTTGTTTTCTAGCTGGAAATGAAAATGACTCTCTCATAGTTAGTTTGAAAGAAGTTAGAGAAAACTCATGTCTGGAAATGGCGTTATAAACTTTACCAAAATGAATTCAAAGAGTTGACAAATGTTTTGGTGTAGATAGAGAGGGGAAATTCATTGGGTTTGTATGATACATGGAAATATAGCGAGAATATTTTTTGAGCACTTAGTGTACTAAGTGCCTCGGTAGAAACTGGAAGATATAAAAACATATGACATAGATCTTGTCCTCGAGGCATTTACAATCAACTTTTGCAAGACTAGATTAATAATTTAAAATTTTAGAAAATTGAAATATACTCTCATAAACACTTATACCCTCATCATCAATTCCCTGCATTTCTCCAATAATCTCCAGATTAGTCTTCTGTCAGTTGAGCACAATTCTGCATACTATTTATAGAGAAGCATTCCTAAAATACAGACCATGTGCTACTATTCTAGCTTAAAAACTTATAATTCCTGTCACCACAGGAGAATAAAATCCACCTTCTCAGGATGGCATACAAAGCACTCCATGACGTAGCTTCTGGGCACTTCACTATTCCCATTTTCTAACCCTGTATTTAATGCTCAGTAACACTTGGACATAAAACTTGAAGTTCCATAAGAAACTCCACTGTGTCTCCTCCTAAATGACTTTGTTTATGCCATTTCCTCTATCTAGTATGCCCTTCCATTGATGTGGTGAACTTTTGATTCTACTTCGAAATGTTCAAATGTCATTTTGTTCCCAATAGAAATAGGGAATAGATTCAGAGTGCTTACTTTCTCAGGGTAATAATCAATGGTATTCTAGTAAAAGTTTAATAATCAGCTCTCGAGATATTTTTAAAAATCCTGACTTTGTAGCATTTATCAATTTCCTTGGTATAAATATGCCCAAATTGGCCAATTTCAAGCTCCTAAATTGGTATCACATAACAGGAAATTGGGAAGAGATGCCTCATTGGCTCTCCTAAACCAGTGTGAGCTGGCTCTAGCACACTTCTGGTTTTAATCCAAGAAAGTTGCCTGCAATTTATAGATTACAGAACTCTCTAAATTAATTAACACTAACTTGTATACTACAGTTGCAAAAAATGCTAAATAAAGGCCTAGAAAATTTATTTTTTTAAGATCTTGTTGTAGAGTTTTATAATTTCCAACCTTTTTGTTCCATGTCATCTCTGCAAAATAAACCCCTTGGAGTCAATAAGAATATATTTATCCCATTTTTCTCAAGCTTTTTCCTATCTTCCCTTTACATAATAGATATGATAAGTCACTTGGCTTAAAACTAAAGTCAGTGTTTCTTGGACCAATATTTTATAAGAGGATGTAAAACAATTCTACCGTAGAGCCTTTTTAAAACTGTTTATCTCCTTGTTTATACATTTTTAATTTCTAAATAATATTAAAAGAATTATAACTTAAAGAAAGATTTTAACTTTTGAATCTGTAAAATAGATTCAAGTTATTTACCATGGAAAATAAGCTTGTCATATAAGTTACTGGCTATCAATGCTTATGTACCAACTTCACCTAAGTTTATAAATTATAATAGAAAGTTTTCAGGCTTTCTTTGTTTTTCACTTATATCTAGATGAGGTAAAATCAGTTTTGTAAGGTACAGATCCATTTTAAAATTTTATAGAAAACAGAAAGAAAAGTATCTTTGCTATCAATTTATTTTGATAAGTTAATTTTATTTAATGAATAATTATTATAAATGAAAAACTATTGTAGAAAATAATGGATTAAGGTCACCTACTCTTAAAACAAATATTTTAAGAAAATATCTTCAAGTTTTAAATGATTTATACTCAAAACTTCTATATAGTGAATAAGATGTTTGAGTGGTTCATAGGTACATTTTACCAACAATTTCTATTTATAAATTCACCAATAAGTGTGACAATAAAAATGAAATCTTTAACATCAGGTTTAAAAAGTTAAGTTGAAAAGATCTCACAAAGTATAGAACAAAAAGGGGAAAAGCAGAGTGAAAAGATAACATTAGAGAAACAATTCAAGATATCTAAAATATGAGTAAAAGAAATACCAAGATGAATAGAAAAAATGGAGAGAAAGAAATTCACATATAAATAAGAAGGGACTCAAGTCAATGTCCTATTTTCCACTTAGGAAAAAGCAGAGTGAATTAACCCAAATCAACAAATAGAAAGAAAATCTCAAAAACCAGTGCAAGAATCAATGAGATAAAATATAGAAAAAAACAGAGAAAGTCAATGAAACCAAACTTTGAGAAGATTAACAAAATTCATAAAACACTATCCAGGAGAATCAGCAAAAGGACGAAGAAGAAGAAAGGAAGAAAGAAGAAGAAGAATAAAGAAGAAAGACAAATAAAGAAGAAAGAAGAAGGAAGAGGAGGAGGAGGAAGAAGAAGAAGAAAAAGAAGGAGAAGGAGAAGGAGAAGAAGAAGAAGAAGAGGAAGAAGAAGAAGAAGAAGAAGAAGAAAATATCAGTAATGAGACAGGTGACAACTCTCACTATCTGTGAAACGAAATAGTACAGGATAACAGGAAAATATTATGGTAAATCTATGGCAATAAAGTTGAAAATTTAGATGCGATGAATATATTCCATCCAAAACAGTATTACTAAAGTTCACTTAAGAAGAAATAGGCAACCTAAGTAGCCTTATATCTCTAAAGAAACTGGTTATATAGCTAAAAACCTTCTCACATAGAAAACTCTAAGCCCAGATGGCTTCACCTTGAATTCTACCGAATCTGCAAAGAAGATATGATATCAATTCTACATAAATCTTTCAGATAGTTGAAAAGGAGAAGCTACTTTCCAACTGATTCTAAGGAACCTGTATTACCCTGATACAAAACCAGACAAATAAATTATAAGAAAAATACATGTAGTTATTCTTTATGGACACAGATACAAAAATTCTTAACAAAATAACATTAAATTATAAACAACTCTCTCTCTCTCTTTCTCCCTCTTTCTCTCACTGTCTCACACACACACGCACACACGCACACACACACACAAACACAACACTTTAAACATTTGAAAGGTTTCGAATTTAGCATTTTAAAATAAATCAGTGTAATTCACCATATTAACAAACCCAAAGATATAAGCCATATGATCATCTGGATAGATAAACAAAAAGCTATTTGTATACACAAGGAGTGCAATGCGCACCACCTGAAGGATGGACATATTTGAAACTCGGACTTGCGGGGGGGAGGACCAAGGGCAACATACGTAACCTAAACATCTGTACCCCCATAATATGCTGAAATAAAAGAAAAAAAAAAGGACCTAAAAGTTTTAACATCCATCAATAATGAAAATATATTAGTAATTCAGGAATAGAAGCAAGCTTCTTTAATCTGGTAAAGAGTATCGATGAAAAGCTGAATCCTAATATTATACTTGAAGGTAAAACACCAAATGCTTTCTCTTCTAAGTTCAGACACAACGCAGGATGCCATTCTTGCCATTTCTATTCACCATGATACTGGAGTTTCTAACTACTGAATAAGGGAAGAAAAGGAAACACAAAATATAGATTGGAAGGAAAGAAAGAAAATTGCATTTTCAGATAAGGTGATAATCTATGTAAAAAATCCAATGGAATCTGCAAAAACAAAATTTATTGGAACTAAAACCTGAGCTTAGCAAGTCTGCAGAAGAGAAAATCAATTTTATTTCTATATACTAGCAATGAGCAATTAGAGTTTGAAATTTAAAGTATAACACCATTTATAATAGCATCAAAATCTGGGAAATTCTAATACAGAAGTCATACAAAAATATGTAAGATACTGTATGTTCATTGAAAACTAAAAATCTTACTGGGAGAAATTCACAAAAAATCCAGATAAATGGAGACATATATCTTATTCTTGGTTTAGAAGACTCAATATTGCGAATATGTCAATTCTCCCAATTTGATATATAGCTTCAATATAACCCCAATCAAAATCCCAATAGGATTTTTGTAGATATTGACAAACTGATTCTAAAATTTATGTGGAAATGCAAAGGACCTGTAATACCAAACCTGCTTTGAAAAAGAAACATATAGTTGGAGGACTAATGCCACCCAATTTGAAATGCTATTTTAAAGCTACATTAATAAAGGCAGTGGAGCATTGACTTCAAAAAACACCAATTTATCAGTGGTAAAAAAAAAAAAATCAGTCCATAAATAGACCCACACATATATGGAAATGATCTTTGACAAAGATGCAATGGCAAATCAGTGAGGAAAGAGTAATCTTTTCAACAGAACAATTTCATATTGATACACACACACACACACACACACACACACACACATAGAACCTACCCAATATCCAAAAATTAACTCAAAATTGAGTCATAGACCTCAATGTAAAATATAAAAGCATGAAACTCCTAGATAATAATTTACAAAAAGCATTTGTGACCTTAGACTTATGATACCAAAGCATGATCCATAAAATTAAAAAGTTGATAAATTCAAAATTTAAAACATTTGCTTATGAAAAGACATCATTAAGAGAATAAAAAGATAAGCAAGACCGGGAAAAATATTTGCACATAATGTATATGATAAACACTCATATGAAGAATATATAATGGACTTCTAAAAAACTGGAGATTAAAAAATAATCCAATTAAAAACAGGTACAAGATTTGAACAGACACTTCACCAAAGGAAACATAGGGATGCCAAATAAACACATTAAAACATGTTCAAATCATTAGTCATCAAGGATATTCAAACAAAAACCACAATGATATACCACTATAGTTCTTTTAGAATGGCTAAAAGTAGAGTGTTACTATATCAAGTGTTGACAAGTATATGAAGAAAAATCTTTCATTCACTGCTGCTGGAAGTGTAAAATGGTACAATTTAGAAAGACAATTTGGAAGGTTTTTAAATAGTTAACATACACCAAACGTATAACGCAGCCATTCTAGTCATAGGAATTTGCCCACAAAAAAAAATGGAAGCATATATCCATACAAAGATTTGTGTATGCATATCTGTAGCAGTTTTCATGTTATCTAAAAAATGGAAATAACCAAAATGTGCCTAAACAGGTAAATAGGTAAACTAAGTGTGGTATGTTCATACAATGAAATGGCAGTAAGCAATAGGAAGGAAAGAATTATTGACACAAGCAAAGATGTGGATAAATCTCAAAGTAACTATGATGAGTTTAAAAAGCCAGACCAAAAAGATTACACACCGAATGATTCCATGTATATAAAATTCTAGAAAATACAAAATAATATATAGTGACAGTAAGCAGATCAGTGGCCTCCTAGGGATGAATGTATGGGTATTAGAATCCAGGAAGGATGGAAGATAGGGATTATAAAAAGACACAAGAAAACTTTTTGGAATGATGGATATACTCATTGTCTTGATTGTGGTGATGGTTTCATGGTGTATACATATATCAAACCTTAACAAATTGTACATTTTAAATATATGCTGATTGTCATATATCCAATATCCAAAAATTAACTCAAAATGAATCATAGACCTAAATGTAAAATATAAAAGTATGAAACTCCTAGATGATAATTTACAAAAAGCCTTTGTGACCTTTGTGATTGTCAGATGTCAATACTTCAATAAAGCTGTTAAAAATAGATATGGATCTTAGTGAGCAACAGTTGAAATTGCCTGAACAGAATGATTTATATGGATAGACAGGTTTAAAAAGATCAGAAATAGACAACAAACGGAGCTCTGATTGTGAAACATTGTCACTGGTCATGGAAGAACTAGTCAACTGCCCTTTCTTTCCTACTGAGTTGAGAAAATGATAAAAAAGTATGGAATCCACAGATGACAGTCACTGAGAATAGCATACTTTGTGGGACAAAGGGGAGGCATGGTAGATATTTTTGTGAGGAAAAACTACACTTATGGGTTTTTCATAAAGGAAACTTTCCAAAAAGGTAGTGGTGGTCTTATAAGTCAATGCAGTGAGCTGCCAGGGAAAGAGAAGGAGCTTACAACTATAAAGACCTGAATTTGAATCTTGTGTGAACTAATCAAGTTATCTAAACTCTTAAGCCTTAAGTACTTTATCTAAACAATTATGGTAGTAATATTTATCTTATGTGGCTGTTGTGAAAATTAAATAACTTGTCAGTTTTTTCCTTAGTGAGAGTAGAAAAAAAGATAGCCCTGATGAGCAACAGCTGTAAAATATATTCAAAGTGCTGTCAGAGCCCCAAACAATTACAGAGCCCACCTGTACTGAATCTGAAGATACATTAAGGGCTCATTTCCTCCTACAAATGGTGTTTGTTTTGCTTCATTAAGTGTGGTATCTT
Source organism: Propithecus perrieri (assembly GCA_963574695.1). Classification (NCBI taxonomy): domain Eukaryota; kingdom Metazoa; phylum Chordata; class Mammalia; order Primates; family Indriidae; genus Propithecus; species Propithecus perrieri. The sequence goes on from CAUYRB010029287.1 coordinate 23,949, forward strand.
GTGTTGATAATGGGTATACCCTGAGTACCCTGTGTGCACTAAGTTACAGTCCCAGCCAGCCCCACCACAGGTCACATGACCATCTCCATTTTATTGTAATGTGCACTACAATTTATCACTGGGCGAAGAATCTGCCAGCCATCACCACTTCCCTTTCTTTGGATCCTGTCTTTGTCTTTGAATGATGTCATGACTCAAACTAAATGGACCTCCTTTCCCTTTCTCTAATGCTACCATCAAGTAAGTGTATGATCACTGCTTGTAGTTACCTACTATTGTGCTTCTCCCACCAGAATGAACTCAGATTAAATTTACAATGTGTTGTTGGAAACTGTGGTTTACGCACACAGTCCACAATTGGATTAAAAATTCTTGTGCCAACCCATGCTTTCTTTGTACACATCTTCTTTCCCACTGACAGGCTTCGACGTTATAACATTCATAGCAGTTGAGCTTAACCTGTGGGTCTAAGAGAAGTTTAGCATGAGGAAGCTTCAAGAGTCTTTCTAATGTTATGCTCTAGTTTAGAGTCATTTATCAGGTCAAGACCTCTGTGGAAGAGAGATGCTCTTCACCTCTGGTTCCAAGCACTAAACTGCAGTCACACAGTCTATTTCTTGGAGGTCTCTTTCATCACTGGCTCAAATATAGGACATAATCTTCCCTCTTCTTTCCTTCCTTTACTCTTTTAGGCCTTTTCCTTTTCAGGTCTTAATTCTAATCAATGAAGGAAAACAGGTTTGGGAAATTTAACAGACATGGGAAAATGACAAAGTCACATAGTCCCAAGCACCTGACTCCTATCCAGAATGGTGACTTAGAAACCCCACTAGATTTTGCTTGGCTTTTAATCCTGAAACTGGAATTTATCAAACCCCTGTCTCCTTGTCCACTTATTCTTCAAGACGGGTTGATAAAATTTCCCTAAAGGTCTTTCTTCTGCCACAAGGATACCACAGAACACAAGAGAAGGTTCCCTCTGGCCTCAAGTGGTTGGTTTGTATCTCTGAAGACTTCCAAATAAGCTGCCTGACAATTTCATTGGCTCGTATCTATCTGAAAATGATCTATTTGGAGCACATCCTCACAAATTAGAAGGACATAAATTTCATGCACAGTACTCATTACAGGCATGAGTTTACTTTCTCTGCATAATTATTTAATTAAATACATAATGTGCACTTTTTTGGGGACTAGGAATTTTGTCTACTTTGTTCATCTATGTGTCACAGCATTAGCAGGGTTATTGACCTATAAGTTTTAAGAAATATTTGTGAATGAATGACAAATAAATGAAAAAAGATTCATGGTCTGTTTGATTATAGATGAACCCAGAAGTGGTTAGATAGTTAAGTTTTGTGTGAAATAACATTGAGAACTGAATGCAGAAAGTATTGTTTGAACTGAGAAACAGAATGACAAATGAATGACAGAAGGTACAAAAAAGTTGACATCTCAAGAGGGAATAGAAGAGGAACAGAAAAAGTGGAGGAAAAAGGGAAAGGGAGAGAAAATGTATATATAATCTTTGCCATATTATGGGGGTTTTTGGTTCAATGATATGAAATAATTTTTATTTTACTTATTTTTAATGGTAAATCACAATTCATTCCAAGTTTTACTCAATGATTATTAAAGAATCTATTCCCAGTAATAATATACTACACAAAATGAGACAAAGTCCTCCTGTATTCCCTTATTTTGCTCCATTTTAGCCCAAATAGGCTAAGTTGAGATAAAGAATAGAGAAGGAAAAATATATATACACATATATATTTTATATTGTGAGAGTGAAATCTTGGTAGGAAGTATTTTGTAAAACTAATCATCAGGAAACATAGCTTTAACTTCAACTATTGGCATTAATTAGTTTAGCAGCCTTGGGATAAACAATCTCCATTGCACTCAGATTCTGCAACCATGAAATCGTGGAGGATCACAAAGGTAAACGCTGCCTTGCTCTTAAAAATCCACTCTAACGAGAGTGAAATATCAGGGCTGAAAAAGTCCCAGGCTCTGTGGATTCAGTCCAGGTTGTTTCTGGCTAATTCATTAGTACTGCATTATAAACTCCTGATAATGCAGTTTATTTTTTTGTGATTTATTGCACTGGCTCATTTTCAATTTGTAATTTTTATTTTCCTCTATAATCATCCCTTGAAACAATTCTTAATTTAATGGAAAGATGACTGGCCTATGCATTAGAAAAATAAGGTTTCTAATCCTCTACCAAGAAAAAAAAAAGTTATCTAACTTCAGGAAAACCACTTCATTATTTGGAACTCAATGTCCTCCTTTATTCATATTCCTTCCTTCCACAAACATTTATTGAGTACCTACCACATACTAGATACTGTTTCTTCATCAGCAAAATCATATTTCACTATACAGTCCTGTATATCCTAAGGTACTTTGCAGTTCCTGAATACAATGTCTTCGCATTCTGTTTTTGATTATATTTCATTTCCCTAAGCTACGAACTTAAGGTTCTCCCTTAAGAAGCCATCAGGATGATTGCTGATCATTTCTCCAAGTACATCCTATTCCTTCCCTAATATTCAGAGGGTTTGTTTCAACTTCCTTCTCTTTCACTGTTTAGTTTTGCTTCTAAATTCTCATTCAAATCCCTGTGTGGCCAAGTTCACCTGATCATTCACTGCAAGACCGAAAAGAAATGACACATTCGAAAGTAATTTGAAAGTATAAAAAGTAGATAAAAATGAGTGATTATTATTTCATCCAAATTAAAGTGGTAAAAGGAAAGGCTTGTCACTCAGTGATCTGCATCCCACACTCCGTATGCTCTGGCCAGAGCAGAGCTTTACATCCCATGCTCTCCTAATTGTTTACTCATCTGGTTTTATCAGTCCTCAGCGTTTCATCTTGTATCTTTAGTTTTTCTCTCCATGATGGCTCCTTCTACTGGTGCTAAAAATATTCGAGAGTCTCTCCCACTTAAATAGTGGCTTTTGTTAAACATACTTATTCCCCTAGATGCAGTCTAATTTCTAACCTTTCCATTATAGCCATCTTCTTGAAGGAATAGTATATTGTCACTCATTCCCTCTGAAACCAACAGTCTTTAGGTTTCTGCCTCCACCATACCTACAAATCTACCTTCTCTGACTTTAAGAATCTACCTTAACTGTGAAATCCAATAAGCAATATTCTCCATTTACCTTGCTCAGATTCTCAGAAGGAATTGCCATTTTTGACCACTACATCTATTGCAACTCCTCCTTTATTGGCTGTAGAAACAGCATCTTTTCCTGATTTTCCTTCTACTCTCTTTGATTTCTGTATCTTCTTCTTAATAAGGTTCCATTTTCTCTGCTCATGCCTTGAATAATCAGTTCCATAATTGCTCCTTTTGGCTTTTTTCTCAATCCTAACACCCTTCTGGCACACTGCATTTACATCCACACTGATGATTCATATTTCTAGATATATAGTCCCCAGCACCCTCCTGACCTTCACACCCACCTGTCTATTGGACATATCCACTTGGATTTCCCTTGGTCTCTTCAAAATAAACCTATTATCCCCTACTTCAAATAATGTTAGTACCACATCAGATCTCCTCTCAATCCTTCTTACCAATTCTCCTTTACAGTTTCTGTGTACCACTCATACAAATGTGGGCTTTCAATGGCCAGCACTTGTGGACTTCTTATAGGTAGGCCTGGAAGATTCTTGATCCACTCTGCCCACAGGTGAAAAGAGTCAGACCTACCTGGAAGATTACCATTCCCATCACCTGCACAGATTTTTGCCGATGACTGTGAGCATAGGTATATGAAAATCTAGCTGCCTTGCCCTAAGTTAGGATATTACATGGCTGGATATTTCCA
>CAUYRB010029288.1:0-73641 GCA_963574695.1 Propithecus perrieri
TGTAGTCCCAGCTACTCGGGAGGCTGAGGCAGAAGGATTGCTTGAGCCCAGGAGTTTGAGGTTGCTGTGAGCTAGGCTGACGCCACGACACTCTAGCCCGGGCAAAAAGAGTGAGACTCTGTCTCAAAAAAAAAAAAAAAAAAAAGAGAGAGAGAGAGATTAAGAGCAAAAGCCTATAAACATCATCTACATTTGGGAGAGCAAATTGACAGTACTGGGTGAAATTTGGATGTGGCTGATCACAGAAAGGGAAGAGTGTAAGATGGAACCAAGGTGTTTGGTTTGAGTTATTTGCAGTTCCTTCAATGGAGGTAGAGCAATACTGGGATTTATAGCCCACCATCCCAGAAGAAAGTATGCTGGATATAAAGGGGGAGCCAAACTAACAGTGATGAGGGGAGCTAGGTGCAGCTCAACATAAGGGGTTGACAACCATAGTCCAAAATTCCATCCCATGTGTGGGTCAAGAATTGTGAGTTCCAGGGGCACAGCATGGAGGCGTGGCTTTTCACCCACCTCATACCACAGGGTGACCTCCTTTCCTCATTATCTTCAATCTTTTCCTTTTTATAGGATCTCTCCCTCCAGCATTCACATCTGGCCAAATAGCTCCCATATTTAAGACAAAAAGGCCTTCCTTTGACCTCATAGCTTCCTCCAGCTACCCTCTTCACCGTATCTCTCCATTCCCTGCAGTAGCACTTCTCCAAGGACTGGTCTTTAGCCACTAATTCCTCATCTCCCCACTCACTTCTTATAATCCACTCCAGTCTGGCCTCAGTTCCAACCACTCCACCAACACTTCTTCTGTGCTATCACCACCGCTGCATGCTTTTCTGTTTTTATATTGTTTGACATCTCAGCAGGACCTGACACATTTGACTACTCTCTCTTTAATTTGGCTTCTCTGATGGCACAAATTTAGCTGCTATGGGAAGTCTGAGGGAATTTAGTTTGGATCAATATGTGTAACAAGACTCTTACTCTGATCCCCATACAAATTTTTGTATAAAAAAAATTGTGAGCAGCAGGCCAAAACTGAGGCCCCCTTGAAACCTAAGTCAGTGGCCTTCTGTACTCACTATCTTAAGTATCTTTATCTAAAGGGAGGCCAGAAATCAATGGCCAGTTTCAATGCCATGCCATCCTGCAACATCCATGGTCATAAATGAACTCTCTCTATGCACCACACACCATTCTAATCACTTTACATGCATTGACTAAGTTAAACCTCACTGCAAGATTGCAGGCAAAGGACAATAGTACTCCTATTATCCCATTTTATAGTTGGGGAGGCTGACAAACATAGTTAGCAAGTGCAGAGTTAGGTTTAAAGATCCAGGCAGTCTGTCTGCAAAGTTCGCACTCTTACCTACTATGCTATAGCATGAGAGGGATGTCAAGGTGAGTGTGAAAGCACCAGGCCTACCCATTACCTGTTACCCAGTCCAAGGTCAGTATAGGCCAGAGAGTCAATCACTGTCACACGACATGACTGCAGATGATTTTTCAAAATTAACTTTTTTATTAATTTAAAAACCCAGAAATACAGTGACTACATAAATAAGTACCATACTGAGGTACATGTCCTGTGAGAAGAGTGAAAGGGTAATACTGTTATGTTACTCTTAACTTGTTTACATGAGTTAACTAGAAAATGGCTACAACTGCTAAATGGTACTTATGGTCTTTGTTGTTCCAAGTGTTTATGATACAAATAAATACACAAGAAGAACCAAATCCATTGTTCTTTATTAACTACAGGAGGCTTGGCCTCTTTTCCCTATGTCCTACTCTCTACACACAACCAAACACTGGAGGGTTTCTACGCTGACTTAACACAGCTCCCTGGCTCCTGCTTCTCGCAGCACTTTGGAAAGGTGTGTCCCAGCACCTGGAGGCAGAAGTCTATCTAGGGAAGCTCTCTGGGTGTTCCCTTAAGGCTGAGCTTTCAGAGAACACCTGGGTGGGAAGGCTTTGGGGTGAATCATCAAGAAGGGGAATCACCGCTTTGCTTCAGGGTCCCCTTACTGGTCTCCACACTATGGAAATACTGCCACCTCTGGGAGGGAGGCAGCAGCTGCTTAACCCTCCCCCTCTACACACACAGTAATGTTCTGTGACCTTTCAGTCCAGGATGTGCCCCCCTCTTCCGAGGAGAATGTGTGTGATGGGCTGGTGAGAGGCTTGTCCCATGAAGTCCTGACCACAAGGCCCCTGTGTCTCTTTTATGAGAACCAACTCCTTTATGCCAGGTTGCCATAAAGACTGGACATTTTTCCCTATCAGTTTCAAATACTCTAAGGAAAAAAAAGTTCTCTCACTTTTAGTCAAGGAACAGGAAATATGGGATTTCTAGGTCCTTAATACCGCTAAGTACTCACTAGAGTTCATTCATGACCCTCAGAGGGAATAACAAATCTAGAAGGCAGGCTTGAGATCCTTGTTGTGAAGTTTTCCCACAAAGATGATTTCTAAAGCCAGACCTCAGAATGGATAATTCATGCTCTGGTATTGGGCTACAAATAGACATTTTAGGAGCGGCCTTCTCTAGAATCTTTGATTAAATGCATGTTTGATGGATAAGGCAAGGATGACAGAAATATTTAGGATAAAGATATTTATCAGAATTCCCGGCTCCCTAAAAATGAATAATAGCTCTCTTAACACACCACAGAAGCTCGTGAAGACCGAGCCACTTTGTGAACAAAAAGTCAACGCCTATAATTGGAGAAGAAGGAAAAATACCCCTCTAAGAAGCTTCTACAATTTAAAAATTTAACCTAAGTTTTCTGGCTAGACAACTGTGGTCTCAAAAAAATTAGTGAGTATTGATCTATTAATTGTTGAGTTTTATTGATGTGAAAACAAAAAGATGGCCTTTTTGACTTCTATCAACTCCTTTCTTCAATAATTATTTTGTCTTATACGGATTCAGTTTCTGAAAATTTTACTTAATTCTAACTTCTTTCTGTAGGCCTCACAGGTTCAGGGAGAAAAGAGAATTGGTATCATTAGGGACAAGTCATTAACCACTTCAAAGTGAATGAGGCCATGAAATGGTGTTCTTATTCTTCACTCTGCCATTATATTTGGTGACTTCAACAGCCACATCAGAGACCTAAGGGCAGAGCCTTCTGCTTACAATTCTTTATTTATTCTCCTGGGCACCAACAACCTCCAAGCTACTTGGGAGCCAAGCAAGGGAAAATATGGTAGGGTATAGACTAGCTTTGCCTCAGAATGGAGGTTGTAGTTTAATGGGTGTAGGGGTGTGCATGTGTATGTATGTGTATGAGGATGGGGAGTCAATATTTTTAAAAAACACAAGACATTCTAAAATTCAAAGGGTATAATTTCATACAAATATTTGCTCTATACTCCAGAACTCCTACTAAGCAATTCCCTTCTCTTTCTTTCATTTGAGTAACTTTCTAAATAGAAACCCTGGGGTTTTGTTTGTCTTTAACCTGTAAAGAGATGTGATTCTCCAAGAAACTAGAGCAGTGTTGTGGTGTTCTATCCCTCCTCCTCCCACAAATAATTCAAGACTTTTCTAGTGTCTTTGGAGGAGATGTTCAAGGGCTGACACACCACTCCACATAAACGAGCAAGTTATGCTGTGCATGGCGTGAATAATTGACTGCATTTGAGTTTGGGGTTTTAGGGTACTGTTGACTTAAGCAAAATAAGCCTGCAGTCCAGCTGCAGCTTGAGTTTTTTTGCTTTACCCTATCCAATACTGTATGTTTTGCCTAACAGTGGCCCTTTTCAGATCTCTCCAGGTACAAAACCTTGACCAAATCTTCAAGCTCTGTTCTGCACACACGACTTGAACACATCTGGCTGATCTGAGCTTCTCCTTCGGTGAATATCTTCCACTGGCCTAAAAGGCAAACACAAAGTGGCCAGGAGAGTGTAAGAGGAGAGAACAGCAAAATAGAAATAGAACCAATATCCCCCATCCTAACCACTTACTCATGGACCCACCAGGGGATTTGAAATACAAAAGTCAGGTCGTTTTAGCAAAACAGTTCCCAAAACACTTTTCTGGGCGCAGATATGGAAAATGGGCCACAAAGTTTTCATTTCAACATATAGCATTTGTAAGAATCCCAAGAATAATATATAACTACCTCCTCGAGAGTAAAACCTAAGTATTATTCTTGGAATTTTTACAGTATATTTAGCATCTGCAAAATGCTCCATTAATCTATCTGTTTGTTAGCTGTTTTGGTGGCTTACTTGGCACCAGGTCAAAAAAGGCACTTTGATAAAGAGTATGTACTGCATTACTGGGGCTTTGCTCACTCTTAGGGGCCCTGAATATTGGTTTGGGTTACTTGATTATTTACCACTCTTTTCTCTATTCCTGCCACCCTCTGTCAAAACTTCTCACCTTTGCTTTCTCTTATGTCCACGTGCTGTCCTTACACTCCCTTAGCACCCCTAAATCGCCTCCCATGGCTCTTTATAGTGTTTCCATTCTCATGTACCCCATGGAGTTCCTTTCCACTTTAGGTGAACTCGGCTATACTCCTTCCATTCCCTGTTATCTCTGCCCACTCTGGATACCCTCTTCAGTCTTCTTTTTATTTCTGCACTCAGAGAACTCCTAGTCCAAGGTAAGCAAACTCTTCTTAACCTAACACCTGTTTTGAACCTCTTTTCTTTCCTTAGCCACATGAAAAAATGACCCCCTACTTGCATATGGACTCGATTTCTCTGCCCCCTTTTCCCTTGGATTCCTCCCTTTTCCCTACTCTCTCTGACTCAGTGGGGAGGTAGAAGGAAAAAGAAGAAGAGGGCTTGGGCAAGGAACCAGCTTTGACTGAAGCCCTATCATGTGCCAGGCTCTGCACATTGTATACAGGAGTCAGGCCTGTTCTTCTTTATTTCCAGGTGACCCTGCAGGATCATATCATTACCCACTTCCTCCAGCTGCACGCAGTTTGAAGCACACACCATCTACTTCATTATGCTCCTGAAATCCTGCTATGGGCACAGAATACGTCAAGATCCTCTTTCAAGTCCCCTGGAGCCTAGCACAGTGCCTTGTTCACAGTAGGACTAAAAGATGTCATTTTGAAACTCCCATCATTGATCCTGGGATCCTAGACTCTGCCTCCTTAGTTCCTTACTGACATGTAAGGACTCCCAACTCCTCCATTTGAATTCTCATACCGTCCAGTTTCTTTTCTATCAGTCCTGCAGAAGATAAACAGTTGACCTCATCGACTCTTTCCAGCTGCCTACTGGATAACTCTGGTCAGATGGCCCTTAAGCGTCTTAATCTAAACATGTTCCAAGTGAAACTGTCTTATTCTTCAGAGTTTCCCCCATTGGTGAATGGCATTACTATTCACCCAGCCTATAAAGTTGTTAATATTGGAGTCATTCCAAACTCATTTCTCTTTTTGATACTGATCTTGTTGATTTAACCTCAGAAATGTCTCACAGTGACCTCTCCTCCCCTGTCTCAATGATTTAATATACTATAATCACTTCCTAATTCAGACTATCACCAGCCCTCTCACTAGGAGTCTATCTTTCACTCCACACAGCAAGGACCTCTTTCTTAAAAACAGAGCTGAATGTACTGCTCAGTTGCTTAAAATCCTCCACTGGGGTTCTCTGGCCTAGAGATCAAGTCCAACTTCTTAGCGTGGCAAATTGGGCTCTTCATAATCTGGCTTTATGAAAATACGTGCTTAAGGAATCCACCTGACAGCCCAGAGACACCTTTCCAAAGCACCACTTTGACATTGCTACGCTGTTGGTAAGTTTGCAGCAACTCCCAATGCTACTTGCCTTACATCTGAACTTTTTACTGGCTTCTTCCAGGCCCTCTGACTACTTCTTGCCTCTAAACTCTTCTCATCTTTCAGTGTACCCTTTGTGGCCTTTGTGATCATTCCTCACCCCCACCCACAATTCTTGTTTGCTCCTGTCTGAGTCTTCTCTTAGGCTGCACCCTCTTCCTGGACTGATTTCCTGACCTGTTGCCCAGTCACACCCTTCTCTCTCAAAACACACCTCCTCCCCGAAGCCTTCCCCGACTAAGCCCACCTGGCTCTCATCTCATTGTTCTTTGCAGATTCCCCTGAGCACTTAGTTATTTAACTCCTCAGAACTATACTAATTCATACTGAAGACATTTTCATGTTCTGTCTCGCCCGTTAGAATTCCCTGTGGATAGAAATTGTGTGCCTTTTATTCCACTAGAAGTGCTCCCCACCCCCCAGTGCCTAGCAGTATCTAGTCCCCAGGCTCCATCTAGTGTAGAAAGTGGGAGAGCTGCAAGTATTCTTGAGTGCCTGAATGTTTTAAAGAAACATTGTCACCCAGGTCCCATTCCCAAAGAGTCAAAGAGCTCTGATACAATATAGGAATTGATATGCATTCATTTTCTCTCTGTCTCTCATCCCCAGCACCAGATATAGCCCTCCAGATGTAAGTCTCCATAAATGTATCAGATGTGGAATCTTGTGAACTTCTCCAACCTTCCTGAGAGTCTGGGCTTAGCAGTTTCATTAAAGACATTCAGGAAGCCTTTACCTGAGGCAGCTTATGCTAAGACTACATTGGGGTTTGTATTCACCATGTCCAAGCTTTTCAGATCACATTCAGACACCCCATTGACCAAGTCACCCAGAAGAGAGACAGAATATCCTCTAATGTTGATACTGAGCATGGCTAATGTTCACTGAGAATGCAGAGGGGCTTTAGTTATGGCTATGCTACATTGGAAACTGGATGTGTTTTCCAGGGAGGAGTAAGGAAAGATATCACTTACTCAGGGTTGTCCTGGTCACCAGCTTGAAGTGATGAAGCTCCTCAAACATCCTCTTGGAGATCTTCTCAATATGGAAGTGCTGGAGAATGCCTGGGGCCAAGCAAAAAGTGGGGCAGGTGGTCAAGACGCTCTATCTGGAGCACCAGCTCCTTTTTCTGCTTGGGCTGAGCATATCATCTCATTACTAGGGCTTAGGAGTATCGAGCTGGGCTGTGTAATGTGCTTAACCAAGAACTTGGATGGCTCAAGGGTTATAATTGACTCCATTTGTTTCTTTGGCTCACTGGCCTACCATTGGCTTCTCCAGGAGATGGAGATAAGGGAGATAGTGCTGCTCACTGTGGGACCCCCTCCTAGGGAAAGCCACATGGAATCAAGCGTGGGTTGGAGCTTCTGCAGCCAAAGGCAGTATTAGAAATTCTGCCCTGGCCCCAAATCTGTGTAGACTATGTTCCTGCTGCACCACTGGGCTGCCCTCCTGGCTAAGCAATGAGAGCCAGCAGTAGGACTGCAGGCAGGTTGTTTATGTAAATGGAGAAGCCACCCCTGTTCCTGAACTCACTGAAAAGCATATTTTCCTTTGGGAAATAATCACAGCTCCTTTATACTTCCCTTATAAAAAATGGGGAAAGTTAAAATAAAGCAGCCCCCACAGTCTCAACCTTGGCTGAACAGCTTTTATCACAATAACAGGTAAACAATTGCAGACTGCCTTGTAGTTAAGGACCAATGTGTTACAGCCCACTTAAATAATCCTCAAGTGGTCTATGTAGATGGAAGCAAAGTAGGTGAAGCCTGGGTTTTTCTCTGCCCACCAAGCACAGACCTTGATAATCTAGCACTGTGAACAAAAAGATATTTAGATGATACACTAGCAGGTTGCAAACCATCCACACACCTCTGTGGGGCAAAAGTTGTCAGGTGCCAAATAGTGGGCCCCCTGCTGGAGAAGCCAACAGACCTGTGCCTAGTCCTAGGTGACGACCCATTAGGGAAGATCTAGAGAGTTAGAAATAGAAAATAAATACTCCTAGGTATAGAGCAAAAATAAGCATAGATGAGAAACATGTATGTTCAAGCATCTTTTTTAAGCAGTAGGGAAGAACTCATTCTTCAGAGAAAGAAAGGCTGTGGTGAAAAAGGAGAGAAAAAAAGCCCCATAAATACTAGAGCAGTGTTTCTAAAGCTATGGTCCAAAGTGCCACCTGCATTAAAATAACCTGGCTATTTGTTAAACATGCAAATGTTTAGACCCTACCCAAAGCCTACTGAATTTGCATCTCTGGGATGGGTCCAGGTATCTGCATTTTAAACCAGCTCCTTGAGTAATGCTGAAGCACACTAAAGGTTGTGCACTCTCGAGCCTGATGTGGGAGCCAGTAGCAAAAAGATGTGTAACATTTTCCATCTGAAATATCACCTCTACATTTGGATTCCTAGAAAACCAACCAGACTAGATCAGCACTAATCATAAACCCACAGAATCGTTAGAATAGTTGTAGGATCACAATGAACAGAATGTGGCTTACTGTAGCAGTCACTGAGTAATCAGAAAAGGAACTGGACATCATGACTGGGGTGGTTTCTTCAGTGAGACTACTGTAATCTTCCTGAGGGCAAGGATGATGTTTTAAATTTGTCTTACCCTAAAATACACAGCACAATTCTAGGGACTCAGCCTTGCACTGAATGAATGGGTTTTCACTTGTATTGGAAAGAATGGTAGACTAAAGTTTGGTAGTTTGCAACTATGGCCACACATTAGAATCACCTGCGGAGCTTTAAGAAAAAACACTGATGCTCAGGCCCCACCTCAGACCAACTAATGAGAATCTCTGGGGGCAGGGCCCAGACATTTGGTAGTTTTTTTAAAAACCCAAAACTCTCCCTGATGACTCTGATATGCAGCCAGGGTTGAGAATCACTTATCCAGCTTTAGGTGGTGTGAGAAAGACAACCTTGGGAACCCCAAGAGTCAATACTTAATCTTTAGCGCAGGCAATGGTTGAATTTGAAAGGCCATAACGCCAACTGTGCTAGACATGTGTCAATTTCCAAGTCATCAGGGAAACTCTGACCCAGAGGAACACGTTGAAGCAAAATTAAGGTGAATCTTACCTTCCTTCTCTATGTCCCCCTCAAAAGACAATAAATGAATGCTGTCTTGCTTACCCTTTCGAATGGTCCAAACGTGAACCTCTACCTGAGGTGGTCTTTCAGTCTCCAGTGCTATTTTTCTGGTAGTTTCGCCATCCTCCATGAACACAGACTCATACACCGGCATCGTTTCTTCTCCACAAAAGTAGCCTTTGCTGTCAAAGCTTTGGCCTGGAAGTTCTTCTGGAATCAGGAAGCAAGTAGAGTTTTGTCATGATTTTCTAAAATCAGAAGTGAACTTCTGCATTTATCAGTCTCACTGTTTATAACATCTCACACTTATTAAAAGTGGACCATTAACAAGAACATTCTACCAGAGACAGAAATTTCACTCCTATTTCATTAGCTCAGCTTAGATTGCCCCTGTAAACACCACTAAATCACAAAGGAGCATATAACCGTTGATTGAAGTCCATGCATTGACAGAATCCACAGTCTTGTAGAACATTGGCCCCCTACCACCATCACTGAGAAGTAGACTTTCATGAGGAGGAAAAATGTAGCCAGGTACAAATCTCTTAGGCACTTAAGGGAACATAGGATTTTCCATACTGGGTCAGGATCATGTTATGTCCAACCCAGTGTTGCCAAGAGAGGCCCAGGGAATGGGATGACAAAGGGCCTTAGTTAACTTCCCTGACATCATTTAGGTATACTTAGAAAACATTCATGACACTCATTTATGTGCATATACTTGCCCAAAGGATCTATCCAAATTGGCTTGACATTTCTGAACGCTCTTTGATTTGTTTGTAAGGGGAACGATAATGCTGGATCAACACCAGTGCCAAAACCTAGATGTCAGATTAGTCATATGTATGCAATGCCAAATGAACGGTTGGGAGACACAAAAAACTGGTTAAATGCCTCAACTACGGATCATTTAATGTATAAATTAAACTGTTGAATTTCAGCTCCCAGGCACAAAGCTACCAGCCCCCTAATACTCCCCATTCTGCTTCAGCCTCCCCTTTCCTTAGCCCTCTACCAAAAAAAAGAGTTTTTCCTGGTCAGTTATCAGTGAGTTAAGTTTCTTTGTTGGCCTTGAAATCAGCACCCTCTTCAGCTGCATATTTAAAGTGCACATTCAAATCAGGAACAACAAAGAGAAGCCTTGGACACCCTGAAAAACTTTGAATATGTGCAGAAGCCATCTATAAGAATATCTGAATCGTTGTGGATGAAACCGTTGAGTGTTGAGTGCTTTGGATCTGTGACTCTAATTAGGGAGACTCACTGTTAGCCAATCGGACACATTTGGAATAGAAGTTGTAATCAAATTGCTATTGTATGTCTGTCTCTTGCTGACCTGATTAGCTTTCCCACCCCCATCACCATTTGGCACTGTAAGGACAAAACCAGAGTCTTCTCTTGATGATTCCAGATTGGATTACTCAATTTGGGGATTATCCTAGAATTAAGCTTCCTTTCTCCTTTTGTCCTTCTTTTTTAGCTATTTAATTATTCAGTGGGCCAGTCTTTTTGGTGATGTTAGATAATTATGGGGTTGTGTACTAGCACTTTTCAAATGGGTGGAGGCAGGGAGGTCACTGAGTGTACAGGGAATTCTATGTATTCAATTATCGCTTTCAGAATGAGAGCTGAGTTCACTTGTTAAACTCTGCTCACCAGCTTAATATTGGTCAGAGCTATAACCAACTTATGAAATCCATGATGGCACTGACAGTATATAATATGCTAAAAGGTCTTCCAGTACCCTGAAGAGTCATCCCGCTCCACCACCCCCGCCCCTCCAAGAGCTTAATTTACTAGACCAGAGGCGTCTACAAACAAAACCCATTATTGACTCAACCATGGCTGGCACTTGAAAATACTAAGAAAAGCAAAGTTTGTCTTTAGAACTACCTGCTCAGCAACATCCTCCACTTTCCACACTCTCCACCTCAAGGTGCTTTCTAATCACTCCACGTTCACATACTCTCATTTTCTTTTGGGGAAGCATGCCACGCTTGAAGTCATTTCTGGTCATTTCCACTTTCCATGAGAATTCTCCTGTCCTGAGCCCTCCAGAACTAAGAAATTGAGAAACCATTCCTTATGGAAATAGTGATGACTGATGAAGATGTATTATTCCAGCCCAGGAAACTTTTAAGTCTTAACAGGGGATTTTATGCCATAACCCAAAAGGAGTGTAATTATGGGAATTCCAGGTATTGGGGTGATGTTGTGGGTGTGAGATATGAGCTAGGAAACCTTCAGGAAGTGGAAGCCTTATCTGACCCTGTAGGTGGCCACTGATATGCAAGACAAGGCCAGCCTCTGTCAGAGCAAAGGGAAGAAAGAGAGGCAAAACTCACATCCTTTATTTTGGCCCTCGTTTGCTACTGTAGGAGCCTGCAATCATTTGTTACAATGAAACTTTTGGCTGGATTGTTAGTGAATTTGATTTATCTCTTTTCCCTTATCAACACAACTGAATTTACTGTTCTTTTTTGCTTCTATCTTCTTCCCTCCTCACTCCCTTGTTCCTTTTCCTCTGTGTCATTTGTCATTTTTTTAAGAGGCCAGTGATACCATGATCATCCCATTTCTCACCCCTTCACATCATTCAGGACTCTTCTCAAATATCACTTCTTTACAGAAGGCTTCCCTGACCATTCTTTTGAAAGTGCTTCCCGCTGCCTCCCTACCCACTTCACTATCTCTTGATCCCGTTTGGGTTTTCTTCACAGTACCCATCACAATCTAAAATTACCTTATTGATTTGGGTTCACTGTCTTTCTTCTCCACTAGAATATAAGGACTATGCCAACAAGTAGCCTTCGTCTGTCTTGTTCATCTCTCTGTCCTCAGTGTCTGTAACATGTCTTGCACACAGTAGGCATTTAATACATATTTCCAGATTGAATGCATGAACGAGTACATACTCCCTGATGCTGCAGTTGCTGAGTACCTGGAGCAGGTGCCCTGGGCTACGTGGATAATGCCTCTTAGGCAATGTGACTAGCAGGAGTGGTTCAACATGCAAGAAACCCATGTCTGGCCCACTGAGAGACAGATACACAGAATGGGACAGAAGCTCTCTCCTTCCATGTTCCTCAATAAATCTATCTCCCCACACTGGAGAAGGGCAGGAAAGCAGATAAAGTAGCTCTTCCAGAGAAACTGGTTTAGTCAATCAGACTCTTCAACATATTGCCAATTGGGATGCTGGAGGGCAGTTTTCTAAATGATAACTTTTATTATTTTTTCTATTTACAAAATTAATACATGTTTACTACTGAAAATTTAGAAAATACAAATAAACCAAAAAAATAAATAAAAATTACCTATAATCAGTCTCCCAAATATGGTCATTCTTAATATTCTGCCATATGTCCTTCTAGTCTTTTCTTTTTTTTTCCTTTGGTCTTAGCATATATAAGCATTTTCTTTTTTAACACAAAAAGTGGGATCATAATATACATGTATTTTCAGCTTGCTCTTTTTACTTAACAGATACATTGCAAACATCTTTCTGTGCCATTAAATCTTGGTGATTTTAATGATTTTTAATGGCTGTATTATTACTTCATGGTACAGATATACTATAATTTATTTAACCATTCCCATATTAGTGGATTTTCATATTGTTTCCAATTTTTCACTATTGTAAACAACACTGTGGCAAAAATCCTTGTTTGTGTATCTTCGTGTATGTCTCTGATTACTATCTTAGGATTCCTAAGAGTGGAATTATTTAGCCAAATGTTTTAATAAACATTACCAACCTGTGAGGGCAATTATTTAAAAGGCAATGCCTGTTGTGTGTCCTGCTCTCACAACTTTTTGATTGTTTTACTTTTTATTTGAATTGCCTGTATCAATAAAATGCTAAGCACACAATGAAATGGGATTTGGTCTGAAGGTCTGAGATTCAGATCAGAATGGATAGTTTAGTCAACTATTAGTTTTTGTCTGAAATGATCTTGTTGCATTACTTTTTACATTATAGGCATTAGACCCTTGACAGAAGAGAACATTGTGTTGGTAGAACTGCCACTAAGTGACACTAAAAAATTTGGGGATCCAGTGAGATCACAGACTTGAAAGTCATAATAGATCATCATGGCTGGGTGGCCCCAATGTCCATATCATCTTTAGAACGTGCTCTCTCCCTACCTGTAATTAATACATTTCCTCATAAATTTTAATGGCCCAGTTCTTGACTCCGTATCGGATGGCTCCTGTCCTTCCCATCCACACCCTGCCCTTTGTTTACTCTGGAAGATGGGGTTATCACACTGAGGAATATTTGTTTGTGCCATAGATTAGTGTTTCTCAAACTTTAATGTGCATTAGATTCACCTGCGGATCTTGTTAAAATGCAGATTCTGATGCAGAAGGTTGGGGGCGGGGGCTTCAGAGTCAGCATTTTTAACTAGGTCTAAGTGTTGCTGGCCCATGAACCACACTTGGAGTAGCAAGACCATAAACACCCCAGGCCTACAGTCGTGGTTCCCAAACTTTTCCGCACATTAGTATCACCTGGGGATCTTTTAAAAAACTCCAAAGCCCAGGCCACACGTCAAATCAATTAAATCATAATCTCTGGGGATGGAACACAGGTAGTTATAGAAGCTCTCTGGGAGCTCCCTGTGTGCAGGCAAGTTTGGGAACCACTGGTCTACATGAAAATCCTCAATAAATATACTCTGTCAACTCCAATACTATGGACTATATTTTTATGAAGCTCATGTTTTAAAACCACCATTTAAATAATTAATTTGCCTTTTTAAATCAGTCAACATTTTGTACTGTCCTAGAAAAGAGAATAGGCTGGAAGTGACCCGGGTTCTAGGCCTTGGTTTTATTATCAATTAGTTGCATCACTCTGGGCAAGTCATTTTATGCACTTCAGTTTTCTCATCTTCAAAAGAGAACTAACAATATAATCACAGGATTTTAGTGTAGAAGGAAACTTAGAGATCAATTGTTTCAAACTTTTCATTGTACAAATAAGGCTGATGAAGCCCAGAGTAGATATGGCACATTTCTAAGTCAGGCAACAACTTAGATTTGGACCAGAACCCAGTATCCTTCGACTATAACTCTCATCTTGTCTCAAAAGCATAATGGATGTGATTGTGCTTTGATGAGTTAAATGCTAATGTAAATGAAAGGTCTTATTGTTCTTCCTAATAATCATAACCTAAATTCCCTACTATTTAGAAAAGCACAGATAGTTCAGCACTTAGGGCTCATGGTAAGTATTGGTAGACAAAAGCAAATCCCTAGTATACTTCTGAGTAGTAAATTTCTTCCAAGCAACCATCTTTTCAGTCTTTCAAGAGAGGAGAGAATGAAGTTCATTATTATTAGAAGTATTATTATATGACAGATTGATTGTGTTTCTGATGCTGAAAGAAAGTTGAGAAGGACTATGTGACGATTTCAGTCAACCAAAGGCAGAGCCTCCAACCAACGCACCTTTTGCCTTTTTACCTGGACACACCTTGCAGCACTTCCCATCTATTTTTTGAGGATACTTGCAGGGGTATCGATTGGGGCAGTGGATTTTCTTACACTCTTGCTTGGTGACATTACAAGTGCATAGCACACACTCCACAATGCCAAATGCCCGGAGATTTGGGTGCCAGGACTCGCCATGGGAATAGGTCTTTCCATTGGAAACACACACTGGAAGAGAACACAGAAATGAAAACTAAAAGCTAAGGAGCTAAAATAGGTCTCTATGCTCAAAACCCAAGCCCCATATGAACTCAACATATCAAGTATCCTTTGTGCTTGTCATGGTCGTGGAGATACATTTACAGAGCAGTCTCTGTGACCAAAAAACAGCCTGGGCCACATTCTACTGTCAGCAGCTCCCCAGATTCTTCAGCAGTGACCTCTGGATGCTCACAAATGGCCTGACACATAGTAAGCAGTTCATAAATAGCTTTTACTACACTTGATCTTAGCCAGAAGGCCAAGAAGCTAATATTTTTTAAAACAGAGGAATGAACGAACACATGGAAGCAGAGTTCTATCTGTCTTGGGCATCTGATAAGAAATCTCTAGTAGAATGTAGTGTTAATATCTACAGTTCCATGGAAGATTTGTATGGCCCTAGTTGATGTGTTACCAGGCATGAAAATTTCCTAGGATATTTGCTTTCCAGGGAGGCTAGATGCAAAACCTACTGCTCTTCCCAAACGGCAAGTTTCTTCCAGATCGTGAAGCAAATCCATTCAGAATGTTCAATGCTATGAGAGTCTGATCTACCAACATATATGGGTGTGGAACTTAGTTGTGCCAGCCTACTCCCCGGTGTGGGAAAGAAGATGAGATTGAGAGGGAAAGGACCAATCCCTCCTAGGTAACTTGTGAAGGGATAGTCTTGTATGCCTTTAATCTTCAGGCAATTTCCTCAGTCTCCCTCCTCATAGCGGCTGTAGAGATTTGGCTACAGCTAAATTACTGCCAGCTCCACGGATATTTTTTGGCAGTCTGACCTTTGTCGAGTGGGAAGTGAAGTCACCGGCTCCATGTTTTCCGAGGGGCCTTGAAAGAGCGAGCATTTGGGCTACAGGCCGAGTGGCCTATAAAGGGAAGGGGCCACAGGAACATCCTTCCATGCAAATCAACCCAAAACATACCCAGCTCCTAGTGTAAGGCATGGAGCCAGGCTCCAGGATAAGAACTCTGCACAGGGCTGTCAACGGAGAGTCTGAGAATGAGTTCTCTTCCTTTTTGAGAATGCAGGAGCATTGTGGAGATTTCAAGCCATGACTGGGACTGGCTGTATTTCTCGTTATTCCCATCACCTCATCATACCCAGGGAGACCTGTCGGCATCCCAATCAACAATATCTCTAGGGTGGGTTGTATCACTTCAGGCGGGGCTGGGGGGAGGGGGAGAAATAGCCCCACTTGGGGCGTTTCTAGGAACTGACTGATTTGGCTGCAAAACAATGGCCTCAGAAGGATGAATCACTGAGTTATTTCTTTTTCATCGAGTCCACTGGGTCACATTAGGAAATACGGATGATTGCTGGCTGACTTTTTCTGTCCTTTGCAAGGGCTGCTGGAATACTGGGCACTCTAACGGGTCAATCCATGTAAAGATTTAAGAACCCAAACCAGAGAAGCTCCCAGTCTTATAGTGAGACAGAACAGAGACTTGACACCTCAACTGTGAGGCTCAGGGCTGTGGACAGGATCATACAAAACAGACCAGATGTGTTGTTCTCTCCCCTGCCCTCACCTCTTCTCTCTCTTCTCCAGACAGTGACATTCCCTTCTAAACAATGCGATCAAGTGGGTACCATGGTCTGCCTCAAGAACATTTAGGCTGGATTCAGGTTCAAAATGGTGGAGTTCTATCACTTCTCCTCTTCGATTCTAACAAGGAACCAAGTAGATGAATCTCAGAGGACCACATCATAAGCAGGCAAGCTAAGGGAAAGGGTGAGCCATGCCGAAGAGCAGGGCAGGCAGGACTCCTAGCGTTATATAGCTAGGTTCCCTCTCCCCTAAACATGTGGACTAAGGGAACAGTCCAGACTGGGTGAGAGCCCACACGTTGCAGTAGAACAGGGTGAGGTCAACTCTCTAGAGGCAAACACAGCCTCTGCCCACCAAAAAATTCTCAAGATGATTTTGAATCATCCAGCTGGGGAGTTAGGAGTTGGGAGTGGGGACAAGTGATTCTCCAGTGAACTATAATAGAAAGGTCAAAAGTGAACTGCTGCATCCAAATCAATGGGGGCAAATGAATAAATGTAAACCAGCTGGGACTTTTGTAGGACATGGAGAAAATCAAGGGATCAGCTTCTGCCCTGAAAATAAAGACGCCTTGTGGAAATTATGGGATTTGGGATTTTCAAAGTCCATTTTCCCACACTTTTTTTAAAGGCTTTGAAATACTTTTAGAGCAAATGGAATCTATTGGAGGCAATTTAGGATTGAAAATCACACTGTATCTTTACTTAACTCCTCCTCCTCATTTCATAAACTTGTATCAGAATGCTTTGGAACTTAAAAATAATAAATTTCAAATCAAACACAGATCGATAGTAAATATTTCCAATTCTTCTAATACGCCACCATTTTTTATTAAGAATTTTATTTTGAATGTTCTTTTAAGCCTGTACATTTCAAAAGCAATTTACTTTTTTATCTGTAATCTGAAATTTACATCTAACTAGGAACAGATGTGATCAGCTAGCTTTGGCTTGACTAGCTTTGTTGAGATTTATGGTAGGAGTTCTTTGTAACGGATTGTTTTTCACTCATATTATTCAATCATTTGGTTTAATAATTTATTACTTTTAACCCATTCAGAGAATTGCCTTTGATTTGTTTTCCCTTTAAAGGAAACAAAACATGTTTGTGGTTTCATAAAAAGGAACCAGCTGAGCTCTTGCTCCGAAGAGCTGGTTGACAGGACGCCTAAAAACGTAAGAAGTCAATTGTTTGGTTGAATTTCTCCTCCCCACACCCCTGCTACTGGGAGGGGGGTGCAGAAGTCAGATAATGCTGTGCAGGAAGAAATGGGGGCTGAGGATGTCTGTAGGTGCCTGCTGCAGCCAGTTGGTCGGCTGAGTTGGCTGCATGTCAGCATTAACCTGATCAGTCCTCCTGGTGCTCAGCCAGGTGGTTTCTGCATTTTTCACTGGATTACTCATTTCTAGGGACAATCTCATATGCTACACATTGAACCGGAACCTCTCAGTGTGGAGCCAGGAATATATATATATATATATATATATATATTTTTTTTTTTTAACAAGAGCCCCAGGAGAATCTGGGGTGCACTAAGGTGTGACAATTGCTATTTCTAATGTATGGATAAGAGTTTCAGAAGTGTTTGGCACTGAGTGCCTTTGAATGTTGGTGCCCTATGGGAAAATGAACAACCTCTCATTCTCTTAAAGACTCATCAAATTTTCCCAAATAGCCTCCAACCCCCAGGGTCAACTGAGAAAATGCTGGATGCTGCTTCACAAGCAAAGGGGCCTTGACTATGCTCTTCCGGCTGCATTTAGGGAAGCCCTAAGAGTCCCTTGGAGTCACTTGTCCATACTCTGTAGACGTGATGGTGAGTGAGCCATGTGTGAATATGTGATTTTTGTGGGAGAAAGGGTCCTGTCCTACCTCAATCCCTCTAAAGACCAGGGCTGCTGAAGCCAAAATGCGGAAGGGTATAAAAGGGGGATGCCCCTTACCTTGTCCATGCTTGTGTTTGTTATTGATGACAATTTGCACAATGGTCCCTGATGCTTGTTGGGAATCCATAAGAGCTCCCCGGTGACTTCTGGCCCCAGGAAACCGGGGCAGACCTCCAGCCTGTCGGCTTGGTGGAGGATCATAGTGAGAGCGGTGGTAAGAATGTCTCTGTAAAACAACAAGAACAAATTCAGTCTAAGAAGTCCACTGATGAGATGGGGGAGATTCAGTTATATATATTAGAAGTCATTCGATGATTTCAATTTATAATGATGAGCTCTGATCTTAGCTGCACACCCACCTACACCAGTAGAAACAGGGATGTGATAATGTAAAAGCAGCTCTGGCAATATACTGAGGTTTTTCTCTTTTTCTAAAAGATGAGACTAGATTTATAGACAAACTCCTGGGGGAGAAAACAACTGAAAAGGCTAAAGTGTTCTTCCTGCTCCAAAGACTCTCACATTCGGGTTTCAGAGTTAAGACAGTAGTCTGCAACACAAGGCAGAATGTAACAGAGGTCACAGGAGAAGTAGAAAGTACTGTGCAAATCAGGAGGAAAAGAGAGCTTCCAGTTAGGGAGGATTTGTGACTTGGGCCACAAAGAGTGGGTAGACTTTTTATAGGCAGAGTTTGTGTGCAATATTCCAGGCAGGGGTTTCCAAGTTGAGAAGGTGTAGCAGAGAACACAGAGTCCATAAAAGGGAACAGATGAAGGATAACTTTCCAAAAATGGGTGGGAGCCAGATCATGGAGGACTTTAAATGACAGGCTAAGGGGTAAGGACTTTATTTGGTAAGCAATAGAGGTGAGGATGTGGAAGGCTTTAAGGGTTTTTTTTTAAGTAGGGAAATAATGTAATCAGAACTGTATTTCAAAGCACTGAACCCTGATCATTTGTAGAGTGAACTATACAGGAAGAAAAGATGAGAATCAAGTATATTCTTGATAAAATGTACAGAGACTCAAAACACAGGCAATGGCATAAGATCATACAGCACAGCACAGATACCCTAGACATTTTATAGATAGACTACTTGACAGTGTATGATAGTATTAGAATGTAAGCTCCACAGAGTCAAGGACTTTGTTTAATTCACTGTTATATCTCCAGTGCCTAGAACAGTGCCTAGCATCTAGAAGGTGCTTACCAAATACTTATTGAATGAATGAAACTATGGTCCCTAAGGAAAGCTTAGAGTCTTATATCACATATAATCTAACCATTGCTCTTTCAGCAAGGGTTCAAGACACATGATGAGCTCACTATTGAGCTACCCACCCCTCTCCCAGGAGCTGAGATAGCTGGGGGGTAGAAGAAAATAGAATGAATGAAGAGTAGAATCTTAATGCTTAAAGCCAAATAACATTAATTGTGTTTTAGGGGCAATTGGCAATTGTTAGGGGCGAAGGAGGGGAACCCATTAAAAAAATCTCTCACAGGCAATTAAAAAGGAAGATGCTTATATGCAGTGATAGAAACAATGGGGAACCTTGGGAAGATAGTTTTGGGGTCCTCTGATGCCACTATCCCATAAAATAATGATTAAAGTTATGTGCTATAGACATACATGTTGTAAATTTAGCTTTGATAAGTATTATTGCTCTCTTGGTGGGAAGGGGGCACTGGTGGGAGAAAGGGAGAGTCAACAGGAGCTGGAATAAAAGGATGTTTTAGACTTCTGAAAGAGAACATTAGTCTCTCTAAGAAGAGCCCATGCTGATGCACTGCTATAAAAATTCACACATACGAATTTGCATCAATTTTTTATCATGCACACGAATGGGATTCTCAGTGCAAATATTTCTCATTCCCACAATGGTTTATGTATCTTTTTCTGCCATAATCTCTCACATCCCACCAAGGCCATTACAGATTGTTCTGTCCTTTTTGGAGTTTGTCAAATTTTTGCCAAAGGAACACACAGAAGACAGTTTGGCTGGTGGGTGGCCCACTGATGCTAAAAGGAAGGAGTTAGACAGGGATAGAATTAGAGAGGGAAGGTCACTGACCTAGGATAAGCTGCAAGTACCAGTTCTCAGACTCATGATGGTGAGCACAAAATGAAAGGCTGTTCTTTAGCACCAGAGACTCAGACCCTGGACATATGATAAGGGTAGGAAAATGATTCAAGGCAAAACCCCCAAACCTCAGAGATTTTGGTCAGAAGCCCTATCCTAGACCATTTGGCCCCCTAGAACCTCATCTTGTTGAAGTTTTTGTTTTACAGACAGAGAAACTGAGGCCAGGGAGGAGAGGTGATTTATTCAGGGTGACCATGAAGATTGAGTTTTTGGAGATGGTGGGAGAGTGAGAGTAGGGGGATGATGAACAGAAGGAGGAAGAGGAATAGGGTAAGGAGGAGAAAGTGGAGGAGAGAATGTCCAGTCAAACTCAGTGGTCCCCAAACATTTGGCTAAAAGCTGCTCCAAAGAGTAGCTCTTTCGGATGATGAAGTTCTTTCAGCTAGCATTCACAACCACATACACCACTGGTTCTCCACCTTGGTCGCACACCAGAATCATGTGGGGAGCTGTAAAAAATACTGATGCCTGGGTCCCACTTCCAGGGACTCTTAAGTAATTGGTCTGGGGGAGGCCTGGGCATCAGGATTTTTATACACTCCCCAGGAGTCCCTAATTTGAAGTCAAGCTTAAGAATCACTGACATAAAGGATTTTCTGTTTTAGGGCTGCAGGTTGAAGTGGTGGTGTGTGATTTCGATTTAAGGGTAATGGCTCTTTCAGAGTCGCTCCCTTAAACTAATGAAAGAGGTTTACCAGGGACCATTCTGACCTTGTAACTTAGAGCAAAGGAGAAAAAGGCATTAACACCCTGGAATTGTAAATGAAATTGGAGCTTATCTTAAAAACCAGCTGCAAATTGGCTGCTTGAGGGAGCAGGTCAAAAACCAATTAGAAATGACCATATAGATATGCTTTGTTTTATTTTGCTTAGTATTTTGGTATTTTTAAAAATTTACTTACTTGAAAGACTGAAAATATTTCAGGCTTTTGAAATGGCTCTAAAACAGTTCTTTTCTGGTGTTAGAAAATCCCTACCATTATAGAGGCTCCCCAGGAATTTCTTCCTTACTTGTTCTAAGGTCTAAGACACAAGGGTTTTATTGGCAGAGACAGGAAAACATCAGAGTCCAGAAAGGGCCTTAAAAGGGCCTTTGTGATTGTGATATTGTATTATAGATTTGCAAGATGTTACCATCTTGGGGGAAACTGGGCAAAGGCACACAGGGTCTCTCTGTATTACCTCCTACAATTGCAAGTGAATCTACAGTTATCTCAAAATAAAAAGTTTGATTTAAAAAGTGTCTTCAGAATGTATTCTATAACATAATCCACAGAGCCATGAAAACATTGTACCTTAGTGACTGCTAACCTAGGACTATCCCTGGCTGGAACGCACTTGGGGCAGTTTCCTTCCCAAACCATTGTTCTGACTATGTGAATGAGAGGTGGATTTTTGTCTTGTTTCATGTTGTTTCTATCCTTAACTCTTTAGCTTTTCTAATGGTCGATTTTGATGTAATCTACTGGGGGCAAAAATCAGAGTTTGGCTGTTGTCCAAAACAAAATTATGGTTGCTTTCATGTTTTGGCTTTCTACCCTGTGCCTACTTCTCCCTCTCCACATAACACACCACACACGCGCGTGCACTCACACACACACACACACACACACACACTCCCCCGTTCAATGGCACGAGGACCCATTCATGTGAAATTACGAACTGGAAATCAGACAAAAGCTGTTGCAGGTTTTTACAAAGAAGTTATATTTGAACCACTGCTTCCCCTTCCTGTGCACTTCGTAAAACTTGGTAAGCTGATGGTTTTCAGACTGCTTGGCAAAATAAGCCAATCAGCTGTGTTTCTGTTAAACTGAGGTTTTGATGGTTCCCTATAAAGAAGAACAGTTTACAAAAAGAACAATCTACTGGATAGGAAATGTGTTATTGGGGCTGCTTTTTTTTTCTTCACCATGCAGGAAGCTGGGCCTGCAAAGGATACTCAGAAGGGATTCTCCCGTCTTCTCATTTTAGGCTGGTCAGGAGCAAACAACAAATTTGAAGAATTTGTCTCTGATTTGAGACAAATTCCTATGCATTAAAATTAATGAAAAGCCCCCTCCCCACCCCACCACCACACACATTTCACTCCACCTTCCACATCCATTTGTTCAACACGTATTTATTGGGTGCCTACTATGTGTCAGGTATATATTTTTCCATTACCACAGATGCTATTTATTATTCAAATCGTATTCCACAATATCTATCCCTTTTAGAACAAAGGAAAATATTTATTTATAATAAAGTGGAACCATCTGGCCATTTTGGTCTACCAGACCCAAATGTTTGTTTCTAAAGATAGGTCTTAAACTCCTTTGAAAATCAATAACTATTTCAAGGCCTCGCATTTCTGTACCTGACCTCTTTTGCTACAGGAACTACTGGATTAAGTCCAGCCCTTTCACTACTAGCAGTTTAGGAAGAACAATGAAGTTGAAAGACAAGGGATGGAGTTGGGGACAGTGTAAAACGAAGTCAAAAAGAAAGGCTACTTGGCTTAATTCCACACCTTTGCAATGGGCATGCTTGTAGCTCTGTCTTGGGTGGTGCAAAGGCATTATATGTAACCAAAGTGTTTGTACCCCTGTAATATTCTGAAATAAAAAAGGAAGAAAGGCTAATTAATGGCATTACCAGCAAGATGGCTAAAGTGGCCACAGTGCATAGTGTGGGTACTTCTTAGGGAGTAAGGAACATAGTTTAAGGTGATTGAGCCCTAAATATCGTTTAGAATGACATCTGGTTGACAGCCACTAATTTAGCCACTCTCAACTTCTTACCATGATAAAAAAAATCAGGGCTGAAAAAGAGGAAACTCACAACACGGAAAACTAAGACTGACATCATCTCCTGTCAGGATCTGGAAGGAATCTTACTTACCATAAAGCAGATAGAACTGCATGGAGAAAATCTTTCCTCTGGGTCTGTATTAACCAGCAAACTAGGCAGCCCACCCTCTCTTGCAGGATGCTGCTTTTTTGAGATATCTAGAGTACTGTTGTCCACCCCCATCCCCCAATGCCTCTAAATTCTTTCAGAAAGAGCAGTGTCCTGAAAACAATACTGCTAGAGAGTAAAGCAAATAGAAATTGTTCTATCTCACCGCTGAGGCTTTTGGGTTGGGTGTTGGCAAGCTGGGGACATGAAAGTCAGAAGTGGCCCATGTGATGACCAGGAAGCCCAGCCTCAGCAACACTGTGATGTTTGTATCATTCTTTTTCTTTTTTAAGACTAGTCAATCACAGTAGCAAGAAGGGGTGAGAGAGCAGAACAAAGAGTTCAATCTGTAAATGACTGTGAATAATCAATTGTGAGAATTCACTACCTTTTGACCAGCCTGTATCAGGCATTCTATTGCATCCCCCATCAACACGTTCCTCACACCCTCAATATCCTCAGGCCAATCCTATAATTCCCTAGCCTCCTGCCTCAGATCCAATGCTTGCTGAGAACAAATTCCTAAAGTTTTGGAAAATCATTCATATTTTATTTATTACAAAACTAACTGATACTTATGGAAAAA
Source organism: Propithecus perrieri (assembly GCA_963574695.1). Lineage (NCBI taxonomy): Eukaryota > Metazoa > Chordata > Mammalia > Primates > Indriidae > Propithecus > Propithecus perrieri. The sequence goes on from CAUYRB010029288.1 coordinate 23,738, forward strand.
CATTAAATGATACAGAAGATATAAAGTAAAAAGTCAAAGTCTACATTTCCTTCTGATCACTTGTAGCCCTCTAGGATTATCACTCTTAACATGTTGCAATGTGACCTTCCAGATCTTTTTATGTGCATTTGCATATATGCATGTAAAATTTTTGCATAAGGAAATGATAGCGTAAAATTTTATCCTGCGTTTTGTTTTGTTATTTCTTGGAGCTCGCTCTACCTTACTACATTTAGAGGTACCATATTCTTTTCAACAAGTGCACAGTGTTCCATAGATAGGGTATATTTAATCAAGTCCCTATTGACAGACATTTAGGTGGACTCCATTTGTTTTGCTCTAATGAGAATGATGCTGCAATGAATGTCCCTGTACACTTTTTTGTACAAGGGTGTGATGAACATGTATTTGTGTGCAACAATCACCTCTGTACATTTTGTACACTTTTATAAGTCTTTTAATATGATATATTCTTTGAATTAGAATATTTCCTTTTCAGATTTTAAGAAGTTTGAAGTATAATTCTTCTTAGACACGTATTTTTTTAGAGAGGGATTCTATTTTGTTAGTTGCTTCAAAATGCAAACAGACAAAAGATGGTATTGCTATACATAGAGAGATGCCTTCTTGTGAGGCTTATTCTGAGATTAGTGCTGAAAACATAAATGAGATGTCGCAGGGTGAAGGGAGGAGAATCAGGACTGCTACATTTCCTCTCTTACAACTGTATGCCTGGGAGCCTAAGGCTTGGGGGAGGGTTTATGTGGATATGTCCAAAGTACCCACCAAATCCCACCGAAAAGATGGGGTGGGCTACCTTACAACCCCATAGAAGTTCCTCACTGTTGAGGACAGGGGTAGTGATCTACCTTCCTTACAGAGGACATAAAGACTTGACAAGTCATCCTGAAAAGGGTACCAACTTCTGATCTAGATAAAGGGCTGGGACTATGGTTTCTTTGTGTCCTGGCCAGTTACCAGTTATACAGTGCACTTAAATGGTTGTAGGTTGGTGATGATGTCATTCAAGTTTCTGAGAAAGGGGAAGAAAAATGATGTTAGAAATCGGCCCTTTTTTTTGTCTACGGCCATGCCGCCCTGAACACGCCCGATCCCGTCTGACCTCAGAAATCGGCCCTTTTTTGGATTTGCTGGGATAGTAGCCATGGGGAGAGGCAAGCTTGGCCTGATGCTGTGATGTGTTGAATTATTTGAGCTATTCACACTTACTGCTTCTCTGTTGGCAGGTTGCCGGAAGATATCACCATCAGAATGTTCCCACGACAGTTCTCCATCCCCTGTTTATTAAAAAGAAATAAAGAAAGAATCATACATATACAGAAGGGAAAACTATCACCCTTGTGACCTAGCAACATTTTTGGTGCTATGATCCCAAAGTTCTCAAGACGTTTTAGTTCTGTGGCTGTCCTTCAAAAAATGACCCTGAAAGATTTCTCTGGATGTGCCTCATTTTTCAAAACAACTCTGACGAAAGTTGCCACTTTCTCAATAGACCGTCTAGCCACATTATCCAGAATTTGGAAAATAAAAGGGAAAATAATCACCTTCATACAGATATCATTGTCACTTTTGCTTATTTTATTCCCATGATGGTTAAGTATTTTGCAGGTCATATTTAACTTGTGTTTAAACTACCCTTAGACAATGAGTTTTAAGGATTTGGTCTGTCATAATTTGTTAAATTTGCCATTATGTCTCTGAGAATCTGAAAGTTAAGGTAAAAGTTGCTATGATTAGAGTGTTTACATAACAAATATCTAAGATGCTTCTCTTTATTTTTGCCTGACACACCTTTTTCTTGGCCTATGTGATTCATTCTTTGCACAGAGAACCTCTTATCATTGCTGATTGCCTAAAGGACTTAGTATCCTGAAACCTTAGAAATGTAGAGGACTTCAAGTGTAACTGTCCAACAGATGGACAATAGATGGAGAAACCAAGGCTCAGAGAGAAGTAGCCATTCACAGTCAAATAATGAGTTTGTGAGAGTTAACACCAAAAACCTAGGTTTCCTGGCTCCCAAATAAGTATGTCCATTCTGTAAGGGCAAGGTTCATTATTTGTGTTACTCATGGCTGTATCATCATCATCCATAACAGGGCAGGATGCATAGTAGTCACTCAATAAAGACTTGTCAAATGATGGAATTGAGAGGCTTTCTCTGATGACCCCATCTAAAATTTCAAACCCCCTCTGATATTTCTTATCTCCCTCTTTGATTTTCCTCCTTAGCACTTATCATTGTTTTACATCTTACATATATTATTTATTTTGTTTACTGTCTGCTTTCCCCCATGATAGGTATTGTGTAAATCACATTTTTAGGAGTAGATGCTGCAGAACATAAACGGACAGTGATGTGGGCAGAGAGCATCTTAATTGAAAGGGGTGGCATCTGAAAAGGACCAGAGCTTTGGAAATAGCAAGTCACATACTGGAGACAGAAAGCAAGATGTGGCATGAGTAGAAACATCAGATATGGAAGCCAGAGAAATGGGGTTGGTAATTGCACGTGGAGAGAGAGAGAGAAAGGGAGAAGGAGAGGGAAAGCAAAGTAGGGAAGGAGGGAGGGAGAGATTAAGGTACGTTGTTGAAGTAAATAGAGGTGGTAAATAATTGCTGCATGGAATTCATAAAAACACTGAAGAATTCACATTTGATCCTGTTACAAATCTTTATGTAGGGCTCCTATGGTAAAAATATTTGTGGAAACTATTCTGGCAATGGAGTACAGACTAGTTGGGGAACAACTGGAATCTGGCAGGCCAACCAGGAAGCTGCAATAGTAATATGGGATAGGCCACAAGCATCTGCGCAATAATAGAGAAGGACTGAATTAGACTACTACAGATACAAAGAAAATGTTAAGATCCTGAAGGAGATTTGACAATGGAAGAGAAGGGCAGAAGGAAAAACAGTATACAATGACTCTCAGATTATAAACCTGGAGAGCTGGGGAATGGCACTGTCATTGACAGTGATCGAGTGGGGATGAATGTAGACTTACTTGTCCCATTTTAGCAGGCAGTGGTGGGTATGAGCCAGATAAAATATGGGACCAGAAAGACTAGAAACCAGAAAGATTCACCAGCAAATGGCAAAACAAAATGTAAAAGCTATAGGATGTGGTTTCAAGCCTAATCTAAGTCACCCAAAGAGAGAAAACAAATTATGAAAGAAAAATAATAGACTAGCTCTCTTCATCAAATGTTCTTTTTAAATGTAGATTTAATGATTGGTACTGACATGAAATGTTTACTTAATATGGCCTTCTGAGGAGTTCAACTTATAGCATTTAGACCCCAGAGTTTTTAAAGGGCTTTTAATTAAAGAGTATCTTTAAATACTTATAATCCAGTCAGAATCACAAAGCATCATAGAAGCATATAGTCCTGGTTACAAATGAGCAGAGAGGTAAGATGGCAAAGCAACAAGGCAAGTCAGTATCAAACATGGGAGCAGAATATTAATCCCCTGTAACACAAGTTCAGATGAATGTGTCACAATCTGTGTTTGAAAACCTGAGCATTTGCAGACAGGCATGTGCACCTAAATTTGAACTATTTCACTTCATTAAAAACTAGTGGAGTCATTAAATATATATACACACATACACACTACGCGCGCGCGCACACACACACACACACGTTGAGTATAGCCAATCTGAAATGCTCCAAAATCTAAAACTTTTTGACTGCCAACATCATGCTCCAAGGAAATGCTCATTTCGGGTTTTTGGATTAGAAATGCTCAACCAGTAAGTATAATATAATACAAATATTCCAAAATCTGAAAAAATCTGAAATCCAAAACACTTCTGGTCCTAAGCACTTCGGATGGTATACTTAACCTGTATATAAATACACACATATATGTATATATATACTGTATATAATATATACATTATGTAAATTATACATAAATATATATTTATGTATTATATATAAATACTAGGAACTGCTAGTATTTCTGTTGCCTTTGGGCTTTCAAAGTCATCAAAATGGCATTCTCTAAGCTTCAGTGCTCTTTTAGGTAGCTGCTAAAAGTTTCAACATTTTAGTTATTCTTTTAATTTAAACCATATTTAAATCAGAATTATCTTCTTAGATACTGACATTTTGTATGGCTATAAGTGGTTCTTTAGACCTAAGTACGATCTGTCTGGATAGCTGAAAATAAGTGTGTCTATTTACAATCTTAGATATTATATCTTGGAAAAAGTAGACACCAATACCCTAAAAAAAACCTGTTTCTTTGCTCTTTTTTTTCCTGATTCAGTGGACAAATTATCTTGAGTGAGATGGAGCCTCTTTCATTCAGCCATGGTTTTTGTAAAAAACAGTGATTCTAATGGAGACAGATGGATTCTAGTTAATTCCGAGAAGCAACAAGATGTAATTTTAACCAATTTTTTAAACCAAAATGAAAAACAACTCTAGTGTACTGTATGTCAAACAATATTCATTTAACCTTAAAAGCCACATGTGTTGTTTATTCAAACTTCAATTATACTCTGAGTGGTACCCTATGGAGCTGGAATGGCTTGGCTTTCTGGTAATGGGAGAAATGGAGAACAAGTATTTGAAAAATGGTCAAAAGCTAGGCTGAAATTCAGACTGTTTATAACTCCCATGGCTTCCATTAATCTCTGGTTGGCCTGAGCAGGTCAGGAAAGTAAACCCTGTCCTCTCAAAAGGATGAAGTGTACAGTGAGATTCTAAGATACCCATGAAGATAAGCCACAGATAGCAATGTGGCCAGAATGTGGCCACTTCTGAACCACACAAGACATCATAAATAGGGTGACCACAGGGCCCGATTTATCTCGGACAACCCAGTTTTGTTACCTCTTTTTCTGGTAGGCCTTATTGTTTAGATTGTCCCCTCACTTTCAAATGTGCCTCAGTTGGGATTGTAAATTATATAGTCACTCTAATCATAAGGCAAATCGAAACGAAATGAATCCCCGAGACAGGGGACGTGATCTCTGTATTTTCAGAGGAACAAGCTGAATCAGGGAAAAGTGGAAGAGGGCAGGAAGGAAGAAACCCATAGTGAAATCTCCACTTACCATCTGCCAGGTTCTATGGTAGAGCAATTTATTGCCAGTACTCTGTACCTTAGCTGGAGATTAAGGAGCGGGTAGAAGCGGATGACCTTAGGGGGCCTCTGCCAGACATCTAATTCTACAAATTCTGCTGGGAGGGAGCAAGCATGCTGAAATTTGAGGGAAGCTTTAATGAACACTGGTATAGGGATTCTGCGTTGATAGACATTTGAGCTTCCAATACTGATATATAGTACTATAAGAAGTCTTCCACTCTTATAAAGTGGATACTCATCTTTAAAAAAAAATACTTTATTGTCAAATAAAGCACTTTATTGTTTGGACTGTCGATACAAGCTCTTAGCATTTTAAACAAAATATCCGCCTCAGAAATACTAAAACACAGACAACAGGTAACTTCCTGCCAACAGTAGCAAGCCAAATCTGAAGAATACAAAAACATTTATCCAGAAAAATCAGAAATACTTACTTTTTTAAAGATACATTGTGAGAGTGCATGTGTTTGCAAGAGAAAATCAGAAGAGAGGGAATAAAGAAACTATTAGCTGGATGGTGCCCACGACCCACACTCTGTTCTTTCTATGGAGATGTGGCTAAAGAAATCCAAGTTTATGGTTAGAAATGGGGTCTTTGCTTCCTAGAGTTGTAACAATGCGTCTGCTGGATTGTTACCATATATGGCCCCTGGGAACAGAGACATCACAAAGTCTGTTCCTCCCAGTAGTCCTGGAGATAACAGAATTCCCTAAACCTGCTTTGCTTCCCCAAGTTGAGAGGCAGTATAGTATAATGGCTAAGAGAGCAGACTGGAACCAGACAGCCTGCCTGGGTCCAAATCCTGGCTCTGTCCCTTCCTACTGTGTGACTTTGGGCAAATAAATTAACCTCTCTGTGCCTCGGTTTCCTTATTGCTAAAATGGAGACAATGCCTACCTCATAGGGTTGCAGCGATGAAATGAATTAGTATGTACAAAGTGCTTAAATCAGTGCCTGACAAACAGTAAGTGGCAGGTCAATGTTAGTTGTTATTCAACCCTCCCCTTTCTTCCCATCCTTTCCCTCCACTTTTTCCCCCCATCTCCTCAAGAATAGCTTACACATGGGGAAAATCCAGCTTAAAGGACTCCCACAAGCGTGCTAGGTATTTAACAGAGGAAAGGGTTTGAATGAAACAAACAAACAAACAAAAAAACCCTAGCAAAGAGAAAATTTATATTCGTACGTTGAAAGGGGATTATCTCATTGCTAAATCATCAGAAGACAGGGCCCTGGAGATATTAAAAAAAAATCGGTGCAGAGATTCCTTCAGCTCATACCTTCTAAACTGACTTAGATTTTCTCATAATTATGTTAGTCCTCTATTTTCACCTTTTCAGAAAAGGAGTTTGCATCTTAATTAAAATCCCTTTTCTCTCTTGGCTAAAAATGAGACTTAAAAGGACAGTATCTGCTTCATTGGGAGGCAGTGCAATATACATAGTTATAAAGTGAAGCGTTAAAAGTCCAAGTACCCCATTAAAGTACATTCCTGTGCTACCACATCCATGAACTAAAAATAAAAAGCAGGACAGAGAAGGGAAACTCAGTGATATACCCATGTTTACATTCTGGTCAATCTGGAAATGAAAAGCAGTCAGTTGTAAGGTCCTTCTTCTTTCCATGAACACCACTTTGGCTTCCTGGCCTGCCCAAAGGGCACTGGACTACTTGGTGGGAGTGGGGGACATGAATATGGTTTTAATAGCTAAAGCTAAGTGGAAAGTAGATGTAGTCATACTAGCTCTTTGCTTGAATCAACTGGATGATTATATCTGTTCACTGTGCCTGGGCTGTGGAGACCTGGACTTTGTAAGTTCTTATAGTTATCGAGTGGGTAATATTCAAATATGATTCCTCTGCTTGACATTATTCCCCTTTCTCATGTTTTTTTTTTTCTGTTTGCACTATCAGTCAACAAATCAGACTGATTTCTATAAATGTTGGAGTCTAAGCTCATAAAGACTATTCTAATGCGAGTAATGGGCATATCCAATGGTGTTTCTGGACAGCTATAGCATTCCTTGAAGAAGTTAGAAAGAATAAGGCTGAAGGAAGAGTGGCTTTAACCACCCACGAAGAAATAATTGCTCTGAAATGCTTCGCTGGGAATTCCTTATTTTTATTGTAGAACCAGACTCATATACACACACAAAAAGACCTGCAACCCCACAAACAGGATGGGGCATTATTGACCCTGACAGGATATCCCAGATGGCCAATTAAGAATAACTGCTATTAATTTGTTAAGCTCAATATGAAAGTCAGTGCTCTCCCATCACTGTCTGAAGGACTTTCTGTCCAGGAAGAAATATTCTAGACACGAGAAACATGCCAAGAAGGAATATGATGACCTCAGAGGGGTGGGGGTCCTGGGACAGTCAGCAAGCACGTGGAGATGAATTCTGAGCACAAGGGATGGACAGAGAACAAAAACAACCTGGAAAGTTTCCATGCAAGGAGAAAGGTTCCAGTTGCGATTTGGAAGAAGAGAGGTAGGCAGGGATAGAAAATCTCTAAGATGGTCCCATATTCATGAACATAAATGATTCACTTTTGAAAAGGAATTACTAATGGTGGCCAGACTATTCTGTAGCCATGAAAAGATCAGAGTAATTCAATATACAGTCGTCCCTCTGTATCTATGGGGGACTGGTTCCAGGACCCCCTGTGGATACCAAAATCTGTGAGTGCTTAAATCTCTGATATAAAATGGCATAGCATTTGCATATAACCTGCACACATCCTCCCATATATTTTAAATCACCTCTACATTACTTATTATACCTAGTATAATGTAAATGCTATATAAATAGCTGTTATACTGTATTGGTTTTTAAAATTTGTGTTTTTTATTGTTGTATTGTTATATTTTATTTTTTCATTATTATTTTTGATCTGTGACTGGTTGAATCCGTGGATGCAGAACCCACAAATATGGAGGGCTGACTATAATTTGAGGTTTAAGTGAGAACATACTAACTCAAAAATTATTGCATTAATTTTTAAAATTTTTATTTTATTGTGGTAAGAACACTTAACATGAGATTTACCCTCTTAACAACTTTAAGTGTACAATACTGTATTGTTATAGGCACAATGTTGTACAGCAGATCTCCAGAATTTATTCACCTCGGAGAGGGAAACGGGCATAAGGTTTAAGTTATGCAAGATGAATTTTTATTTTTTTAAGTAGTGTTTCTCATTAACAATGTTTCCTTCCTATCATCATGACCAGGAGATGGTGGTGTTTCTGCAGAAAATGTGAGCCAAAACAAAAACAACTCGAGACTGATTTGTGAGAATCTATATTAGAAGTTGCTGTTATTTTCTCTCCAGTTTTCTTTGATCTTGAAACTGAAAAATTTGGTAGATTTCTATGATGTTTAAATTTGGTAGATTTTATGATGTATCTCACAAACTACTTCCCCCAAGATCTCCGGATTCTAGCCAAAATGGCATTTGAGGTACAATTTTGCTGCTTTTTTGGAAAGAGAAATCAAGAGTCTTTGGTAAAATGGCAATTGTCTTGAACACTGAAAATTACTTTTAAACAGTTACTTCCAGTTTTAGTCACCTTGGAGGAGTTAGGAGAAATACCTCAATTTCGTAAAAAGAGATTCTGGTTTTCTCCCTTGGATCACTTGAGATGTGTTGGATGAATGGGCTTGGGTTGAGTGAATTGTGAGTTCTGTCATTTCTCCTGCCTCCCTACCAGGCCTGTGCTTGGAGCACAGTTAAGACCTTTTTCAGACTGTGGGTCTCTTTGTTTTTAATAAATCTATCAGCATGATTTACATTTAATACTATGCTAAGGGAAGAATAAAAGATGTTCCTTTTCTTACACAGCTTCCCAGTTGGGAAGCCAAGACACACAAAACAATGAATGATATAAGGAGATATTTTTAAATGCTGAACTCTGTGAACAAGACTAAGCTCCAAAGGTGGTCAAAGGAGATCAATGAGGATTAGAGTGATCAGGCAAGACTATTTGAAGAGGTGCAACTTCAGATGAACTCTTGAAAGATGAGTGGGATCCTAACAGGTACAAAAGAGGAGGGGAGCTACTCTAAGCTTGTGAGGAGTAAGGGTTTAAGAAAGGCACATAACAGGAAGGAAGGCAGAAAGAAACATGGCATGTTATAGGACAACAGGATCAACCAGCCTAAAGGAAAAGGTGTGTGTGTTAGTGTCAGAGAAATGAGGCTGGGTAGTAGATCAAGGAAGGATCAGACTGTTTTACAGAAGGTCTTTAAAAACAAGCAGAAGAATTTAGATTGGATAATATGGTAAGAAATAGTAGTCACTGACCAACATGATCAAGTAGTTTCTTTTTTATTTCAGCATATTATAGGGGTACAAATGCTTAGGTTACGTATATTGCCCTTGCCCCACCCGAGCCAGAGCTTCAATCATGTCCTTTCCCCAGACGGTGTGCACCGCACCCATTAGGTGTGTATATACCCATCCTCTCCTCCCCTCTCCCATCTGCCCGACACCCGATGAATGTAATTTCTAAAGAAGAAAATTTCTAGACTAGGGTATTATGCAGCAATACAATGTACAAAGAACATTATAGAGATTCCTACAGCCTTGGGGAGCGGCAGGTTTCATGGTGGGATCAGAAGTCGGAGATCCTGGGACTACAGGATAGCCACCAGTTACCTCCCTAACTTTTGAGCCAATCTTCCCTCACCCTGGAATGCAGACAGCAAGGAGGAATGTGATGTGAGCTGAAGCTGGAGAGATAGTCCTACGGAGTCTTCCTTTACCTCCCTGACTAGGTCAACCCCTCGCCTCACTTATTGGCTTTTATAATACCTTTCCTTTGTGACATGTGGCACAGTTGCAATTTTATATTTATTTGCATCATTATATGGTAAACGTCTGTCTTCCCCACAAAAACTCTGAGGACAGGTTCCATATTCATTTTTGTTCACCATTGTATCTCCAGCACTGGAATAGTGCCAGGTGGATGCTTAACAAATGTCTGTTGAATGAAAGAAGGTAGATAGTTACACTTGAGACTCTTTAAGCCTTGAGACAGAAAAGGGTGGGATGAAGGTGGTCCCAGTTGTTTGTGGGTGGGTAAGTTGAGGCCTTGATGAGGAAAGATGGGCAATGTGGTTACTCTTTTAGCATCTGCCTATGCTAATGTGCCATGCATGTCCTCTCTCTCCCTTTACTTCCCTGCACTGGAAGAGGCTCTTGTCACACGCCTATGAATGGATCCCAACAGGTAGTATGGGGGTTAAGAACTTGGGACTCTGGAGCCAGATTGATTAAGTTCAAATTCTAGCTCTGCCACTTAATACCACGTATCCAACGACAAATCACTTAACTTCTCTGCCTCAGGTTTCCTCATCTGTAGAATGGGGTACAAATAGTTGCTACTATTGTTGTGAAGACCAAATGAGCTATTCCACACCTAAGTGCTTAGTACACTGCCTGGCACATAGTAAGTGCTACCCATATACACCATCTAAGAAATGCATTCTTGGCTTTCAATACAGTCAACAGCCTACTCCCAAATACCTCTCCCTTGTCTAGAGTCCAAGTACATAGCCTTCCCCACTGCTTTGGCAAGATAGGCAGGAGACAGGAAGCAGAAATGATAAACGGTGGAGGGAAGCTGAGTGTGGGTTTGGGTTTGAGGCCTATCTGCCCAGAATGTGGCATTAGTAAAATCTCTGAAGAGATTTTTTCTTCTGATAAAGTTTCCCTTAAGGTTCCAGTGGCTGTTTGCGCTATGCTTCAAGTCCTGATGAGGTTTGCTGAAGTGCCAGCAATGACACACATCGTGCCAACACTCTCCCGAATGTCCTAGCCTCAAAGAAATGTCTAAACAACTAAGGCGGGGGCTGAGATTCAATCCACATCCACGACTGCTGTCTGACCCAGGAAGAAAGACACACCTTAGTGTTTGGTGACAGTGAGAGGGCCGTTCAATGAGGCCCTTTATGTCAAGGTTTGCAAGTTCCACATTCAAAAGGTTATTTCTTTTTCAGTATTTGGCCTGCAAGTTAGGGTGACCAGCATAGGGAAGAAGTGTCTGGGTTCCCTGCTGTATGAGTAATATGCTTATACAACATACACCTTTACAAAAACATCATTTTCACAGAAAAAAATAACTAGATGCTTCAAAAATTAGAACTTCAAAGGAGTTTCAACCACATTATATATAACTGAAAGATGTAAAAAAATTGGAGGCACAGAAAGAAACAACAATTTTTACAGAAGTGTAGGATTTATTCTTGATAAGGAAAGATAAAAGAAAATGGTGTGTTTAGGCCAGAGAAGAGATTGCAAAGAAAGAATTTAATGAATCGTCAAGTATATGAAGGGACAATATATGATCAGTAGTAATTAGCTTTTATCTATTGCTTATGAGAACATAAAAAAAGAAAAGAAATTTAAATTGCGACAAGAGAACTGTTGAGAAAATAGTTCTGGGATCTATTACCACAAAGGGCTAGAAATAAAGTTCTGTCTATGGAGATACAAAATAAATAAAAATACAAATAAATAAATACAAAGGCAAAGCTATCAGAGATAGAGGAGAAAGTGCAATTCTACTTAACTCCAGGGTAATATAGTAATTATTATATAAAATATAAAAATTATCACTTATTAGGCAATAACTCTGTATTAGGCCCTCTTCTAGTACTTTATGTCATCACAAGGAAATGCTACGGTCATTTCACTGGTGGTAGACATTATAATCTACATTTTTACAGCTGAGAAAACTAAGGTTCTGAGTGGTTAAGTAGCTTGTCCAAGATAACAGTACTAGTGGGTGGTAGCCTTGCAATGTCAAATCTATTACCTTCTGGCTTCAGCGCCTATGTCCTTTGCACTATATCGTATTGCCTTTTGGTTGCAGTAATATGTCTTTTTGTGATTTCCTTTCCTTTCTTTCATTAATTGTTCTTCAATTTAGATTTAACATATCCTTTTCCCCAAACAAAATAATCTCAGCCTAACAGCTGGATTATAGTGACCAGCTGGTTACATTAGCAACCACATGTCCACCTCTGCTCAGTATGGACTTTCTTCCTTTTGGGCAGACTCAAAGTAAGTTGGGGTAAAGATGAGAAAGGAGGTGAGAAAAAAAATATCCATCTTTCCTGACTGAAACCTAACAGCTGCACTGTGGTACACATATATATACACATACACTGTTAGAAGCACATATGGAAAGATCTGGGGCCCTATTGAAGCATAAATCAAATTAGGCTGTAACTAAATGCGTATCGACCTACAAGAGCTGGTACAAATAGCATATTAAAAGTGATAAGCATATATTGGTAGTAAGAATAAGGCCAGTTCTTCCAAAAAGCAATATTAATTATAATGTCCTAGAGTGGGATAGGGGAGAAAAAACAACTTGGAGATTAGGAATGATACCAAGTAATTTCCTATCCATCATGAATCAATGTATAGTCAGTACCATCCACCACAGTCAATCAGTAATTCAGGGGAAAAAACACAACCACCATATCCTATTTTAGTAGCAATTAATTCAAAGCATGACTAACTTTCTAGTAATCTTTCCAATCTAGTGTGCATTCATCTGAAGAGCACCCACTCTGTGCCTAGCGCAGTGGGGAAAATAAGGACAAACCATAAAGAGTTTCTGCCTTAAGGAGTTTATTCATTGGTAGGGGCAATAAGACACGGGCACAGTGATAAAAGACAAAAGGTGACAAGGTGATAAACACTCCTGGAGAAGTACAGGTTACGTGCTGAGGGGTCCTAGAGAGGAGACAGGTTTACTCACAGCTTGCAGGATTAAAAAACGTTTCATAGAGGAGGTGGCACATAGGGTGGCCTTTGAAAGATAAGCAGGATTTGGGGGTGGAGAAATTAGGGATGGAGGTGGGAAGGCAGAGAAGAGAGAAAGGCCTTCTAGCTAGTATTTATCAAAATGTGACCTGAGGACAGCCTGTATTAGAATCTGAGGAAGCTGCATTTGAGATAGGTCTTCAAGAACTGGCAGGACTTCCACAGGAAGGGATGAAGGAAAAGGATTTTCTAGAAAGAGGCACCATTCTCTCCTCTTAACCTGTACATGTGCAATTGTTACTTAGGCAGCCATGTTGTCTCCTTTTCCTCCCAGTTCCTTATCATAAAATATCTACCACTCATTTACCTTAAACTTGGTTGCCATATGGTTGGAATTAGATGCTTTGACCAATCAGAGATTGAAATGGGTTACTCTTCTATTGGTTTGCTAAGGTTTCAGACTTTTAATAGGTTCAATTTAAGTGCAATAAACTCAGATGTAAAACCATCATTCCGGGTTGTCCCCAGTCATCTATATGGTCTTAGGAATGGTTTCTCAAAGTAGTGGCCCATAGACTACCATTCTGCATCAGAATAAGCGATGGGGGTCTGTTAAAATGCAGATTCCTGGGCCCCACCCCAAAGCTACTAAATCAGACTCTCTGCAGGTGTGGTCCAGGGATCTGGATTTTAACAGGTTCTTTAGGTGATACTGAAGTATACTAAAGTCTGAGAAACACTGAGAGGGAGTAGAGAGAGAAAAGGTACAAAGGTGGAGAGCACAGGAACAATGTATTCAGCCTACAAAGGTAAATGGAGGCTAGACCATGGGAGGCCGTCACTGTTAGAGTCGAGGTTGACATGTACTCTAGTGGCAACAGGGAGCCATCCCTTCCAGTGCAGAGTGTTGTGGTTAAGAGCCTGAAGTCTGGAGCCAGGATGGCAGGATTTAAACCTTAGCTCCTCAACTCACTAGCTACCTTACCTTGGACAGGATTCTTAACCTCACTCTGCCTCAGTTTCCTCATTTATAACATGGGGATAATAATAGTACTCACCACACAGGGTTGTCATGAGATTAAATGAGTTCATATCTGTAAAATGCCTAGAACTGGGACTGGCATCTAGTAAGTATGATATGTTAGCATAAAGACTTTTAAATAGGGGTGTAGCAAAGTTAAGCCTATCTTTTTGGAAGATTAAGATGGCAGTAATGTATAAAAATTACCTACCTGTCCTCCATCAGCAAGTCCTATAATTTTTTTACTCTAACTCAGTGCTCAGTGGTTCCCAACTTTGGCTGCACATTGAAATCACCTCTTCCTCCTTGTCTGGTAAACATCTACCAAGGTAATTCCAATATGCACCATGGTTGAGAACCAATGCTCTAAATATATTTCAAATTTGTCCACTTTTCATTATTGAGTCCTTACTATATGTAAGGCATTGTACTAGGTCCTTTTCTCATTTAAATCTCACAACCATTTTGGAGGCAGCAGCTAACATTATCCTCACTTTAAAGAATATTAGAATGGTTGAGTAAGGCCATCCAGCCAGAAGGCAGGAGGGGCTGGGATTAGAACCGAGGCAATTTGGCACCAAGGGCTCCACTCTGAACTACTACTCTGCAGTGTGTCCCCAGCTCAAGCAACTGCCCTCCCACACTGGAAAGGTTGCTACATCAACCATCTTCCTCATCTCTCCACTTGCATTACTGCATCCCTCTAGTCTAGTCTGGACACAATGGCCAGTGAGCTCTTTTAATACATCAATTGGATCATGTCATGTTCTTGCTCACACCCTTCCAATGGCTTCTCAATGCACTAAAAACTGAAACCCAAATTCTTTTGCATGACCTTCAATGCCTTCATGGTCTAACTCCTGTTCACCTCTCCAGTCTCATCTCATGCCAGTTTCAACCACGATCACTGTATTTCAGCCACACTGGTCCTTAGGCTCTTTGAATGCTCTAAGCTCTTCCCTGCCTGGGGCCTTCAAACTTTCTTTTCTTTCTGCCTAGAATACATATTCTTTTGCAGGTTCTCTTCATGGATAGCACCTTTTCATCTCTCAGATCTGAGCTTAAACGTCACCTCCTCAGAGAGGCCTTCCTGACTACTCAACCTAAATATTTTCTGCATAGTACTTACATTGTTTGTATTTCAACATATGTTTACTTATTTGTTTATTATTTGTCTTTTCTCATAGAATGTGAGTTCCATAAGAGCAAATCACATATCTTTGCTGCTACGTATGACATATATGGTTGTGCAGGCTGTGTACTACATGAGATGCCACAGCTAAAGGATTTCTGAAAATTCTCAAGGATTTTCTGGAAAATGGCAATGAAGTATCTTAAGTAAGGACATCCTTTTCGTAATTCACATAAACATGGCATATGGCCTAACAGTGTCCTAGATGTCTACTATATTGACCAATATATACGCCACTTCTAACACAATGCTGAGCATACAGTAGATGTTCAACAAATATGTTGATTGGATGAAAGGAAAGAAGATAATATTAGAATACTGCCAGTGGGAAAGTACGAAAAGGGAGAGATACAGAACACTGCTGACAGATTTGGCAATTTGAGAAGAGGCAATGAAGGAGGAATTAAAGGTGATTAAGTCTGATCCTAGAAAACTAGAGGGGGAAAAAAAGGTGCTATTATAAAAAAAAAAAAAAAGAATCCAAAGAAGACTGTTCTGAGAAGATGGTGATCCCATTTTGGATATAATTTGAGAAGACGATGCCCTCTGTTTTGTTTTATTGAGTCTGTCACCATTTTATTGTGGGATTTAAAAAATATACCTAAATTTGCCCCGCACAGTCTTCAAAATGGTCACATTAAAGCTTTGCAAGGTCCACTCTTCCTTTTAAGGGTATGAAAGAAGATGGTCTGTGTTTTATGATATAATAATTTAGGGGCCAAGCTGGAAGGGATTAAGGAAGGAGAGATAAAGATATTCACTTTCACATTAGATGACTTCTACCCATCCTCCCTTGCCAAAATCCAGCACAGTTTCTTTTAAGCTGCGGCCCTTAAAATCAATGCTTTTATTTTTATTTTTCCTTTTGTGAATGAAAGTGCCTTTAAAAACTAAGGCTACTGTAAAAAAAAAAACTGCTTTCTCTAGGACACTGAACAGGTATTTTTCTCTTTTCTAGGTTCTGTTACACTCAGGATGGCAGCACCCCAGGTCTTGAGATTTGGGATACCTACCTCTGCACACCCGGCAGCAGGAATCCGGAACAGAGACTGGGAATGCACAGCTTAACTTGGGGCAAGTCTTGAGACCACAGTACACATTCCCCTCCTGCAGAGGAGAAATAGAATTAAGATCAGAAGGATTGGGGATAAGTATAAAGGCTTCGCTCAGTACCTGGGAGAGAGTACGGGCTCAAAAGATGGTACGTCCTTCCCTACTACTCTCCCATAGTCAGTTCTATGTGCTGCCTACATTTTATTATGCATTATTTTTTTTCTATTCACTATTCCTCCATGCCAGAGACTAAGGCATGGAAAAGATAGCAATCATAGTCAGGCATCTTGGTCTAAGGTGGTACAAAGTGTCTGTGAGGCTTCCATGAGCCTCCAAATTACCAAATATAGTCTGGTTCCTCTCTTCCCTGTTCACTGTATCCCTTGGTCCCCATCACGCTCCAGCTCGATGTTGAGGGTTTAAAGGAATGAGGATTTGTGTGATAGCCACCATCTGTAACATTCACTAGGGTCTCCCTTCCAAACCAAAGAGACAAGCTCTCTGAGGGTAATATGAAACTATATAAGATGATCTGCATTCCACAGCAGTCCAGCAAAAGGCAAGGAAGAAGATCACATTTACTTGCTGGTTACATCTGTCTTTCCAATAATCTTCATTTCCTAAAACACTATCTTTCAAATGTTATTCCTTAAAGTTTATTCTTACTTCTTAGAAGTATATTCTTCTGGGGCTAAAAGGGTTCCTGAAAGGTCATTAGAAAGCAAGGCCACAGTCAAATTCTCCCAAACTGCTGATACTATATTTTTACTAAAAATCCCAAAGGGAAAAGATTTTATAATTTCCCTTGGCAATCCAGTGTTTAATGTCCCTTATAGGCAGAAAAGTTGTTTCTACATCTAATTTCATTCCTTTATGCTTCAGTTTAAGCATCCATTTTACTTCATTTTCTAGTTCTATCTATTCTCTAGAATCCACAATTAGCTAAAGATATCATTGGTGTACGTTATTCATGAAGTAAGCACAGTTCTTTTGACAGGTAATGTCCCAGGAATCATCATGATCAAGCATTTACAGAGAGTTTTCTCACTGCAGGGCACTAAGAATTAACTGGCTAGTAGAATACTTCAGAGATGGAAACCAACAGATACCCCATTTTCTTGTGAATTGGATTGAGTGGCCCTTGATGGTGACAGTGATTTTCCACCTACAGCATTCCCAAGGCTTCAATTAATTGTGAGGTCTTCAGATGAAGGCTTTGCGGTGTATCTATAATGAAAAGGAGTGCAGATCAA
Organism: Propithecus perrieri; assembly: GCA_963574695.1. NCBI lineage: Eukaryota > Metazoa > Chordata > Mammalia > Primates > Indriidae > Propithecus > Propithecus perrieri. The sequence goes on from CAUYRB010029288.1 coordinate 41,167, forward strand.
GACGAACAGCTCATCTTTGTCCATTTCAGCAGTCCTATAGCTTTAAGACTGGAACTGGGTCTGAGCTCTTCAACAGAGTTGTCCAGGGTTGGTGAAGATTAAGGAGTTTGGATTGGCAGGGAGGCTTATGATTTAAATGCAACTCATCTTTCATTCAAACACCTTACAGTGTAGGTGCAAGGAAAAAGTACAAGTACAAAGGAAATTCTCGTATTTGGGTCGGGGCTAGCAGGGTCTTACCGAACAGCTGCACTGGGTGCATTGGTTGGGTTGCCGGTTCTGAAAGAGCCCTTCAGCCACGAACAGCTCTCCATGTTGGTAAGTGGTCCCATTGTACTCACACGACTTGCTGGTCACCTTATTGTTCACTGGGGGTAAGGAGTCTTCTGGAACAGAGTGGAGAAAAACCACATTGAGTACTGGCATCATTGCAAAGAATTTCATAAATCTCAACAGCAGATGGGGCTGTACTACATAGAGGGAGGAAAAGACAGTCCCTGCTTCAGTGGCTAATGATTTTAGATAATATTAAAGTAGCCCGACAAGAACAGCAGGTGGTATTCCCATCCATTCATTTTTTCATGTGTTGAGCATTTTTTGAGCACCTACTATGTGCCAAGCATTGTAATGAGCATTAGAGAGAGATCAGAGAACACAGACAAGACTCCTGCCTAGATGGAGCTAATAGTCCTAGATGAATAAAATATTAACTTGCCTGAAAGGAGAGTCCACACTACTTCCATTTAATCTTTTCCCCCTGTTGCTTCAGAAGAGGAACCATCTATTATAACTAGCCTAGTAACTTTATCCCTTCCCACATTGTATATCATCTATTGTGTGTTGTATGCTTGTTCCAGCCTCTGTAGTTTTTGCTTATTTTTAATCCCTCCACCAAGATCGCCTGCTCCCCCTCACTCTTTCCCACTAACTGAAGTTCTATCAGATTTTGAAGATTCAGCTCACGTCCACACTTTCCACCATGAAGCATTCCCTAATAATTCCAGCCCACGATCTGGACTTCTCAAAGCATCTGATGTCTGAAGTACACGATTTGGCACTTGAATATTATTAGAACTCATAGTTATGAATTATAGCAACCTACTAAGCCATTTACATAGAGATTTCGTGTATATTATTACAATGGAGCCTCATAACAACCCTGTGAATCAAGTAGGGTAGATTCTTACCTTCATTTTTCATTTGAGGGAAACAAGTCGCTGAGGTTAAAGCTAGCGGAGTAGTGAAATGGGAATAAAAATCAATAATAGATATAAGCAGAACCTGGAAAGTGCCTGACGTGAGATACTGGAAGAAGAGAAATTAGGGGAGTCGTATTCATTTGGGAGAGGCTTAAAAAGTTGGACCACCCTTTCTTTCCATCAGTAAAAACTATAATGAAAATGAGTCCATTTTATGCTAAGTTATGTCTCAATACAATTATTTAAATAAACAGAATGAAATTATTCTAAGAATGTAGTGAAAATGATAAAGGCTAATAATAATACCCATAGTAAAAGTAAATTAACAATAGACAACATTCGTTGAGTCCTAACTATATGCCAGGCACAATGGTGAGTGCTTTTACATACATCATCTCATTGGTTCTTACTAATAACATTGTGACGTAGACATTATGCTTATGCTCATTATGCAGATGAGGAAACTAAGGCTTAAGAAATTAACTGATTCACCCAAAGCCACACAACTTGTAAGTGGCAGCACTGGAATATAAGTTGAGGTCTGACTTCTTCTATAATCTTCCCTCCTAGCCACTATTAAAAAGAGTGTCAGTCATTTCAAACCTATAACAAGGAAGGCACCATTTAAAACCCAAACCCATACCAGTGGAACACGAAGGTTGTGTTGTCCCTCTAGAATGTGTGGCCTAAAATACTCAGAAAATAGACATTGCATTTTCTTTGGCTTCAGTGATTTGGGTAACTAGCTCAATTCCATACTTAGCTATATAAGTTGATCTAGCCTCTGAGTAACTCAACTCCTTGGGCATTAACTACCTACTAATGACCTCTTACAGAATATTAAAAAATTTCCTTAATTTTGCCTTAAAAAGAAGAAGACTTAGCTCCTCGAAAGAGTTTAACTCATACTAATTGACTCTCTGTCTGGGCTAAGAGGCCCTGCCCCTGCTCACAAGTGTACACAACCAGACAGCTGCAGCTGGCAGACATGAGTAAAACCCATCAGAAAAAGGACAGAAGCAGGGCCATTTGCCCCCTGGGCTCTAATTATTCCAAATCTCAGCATTTTGTGGTGAAGGAAAACTATAGTGACCTACAAAATAATATTTGCCATGGCTCTTACAGAAGCTGGCAGATCTTTGGAATACCAAAAAAAAAAAAAAAAATTGGAATCATTTCGCTTCAAAGGAATGTGGATTGATTTTTGACCCAGGCCTTCCACCAAGAGATCAACAGCAAGGCAACTGCAGGGTGAGATTTTCCAGTGGAAGCAAGATCTTGAGAATCTGCCTTGCAATAGTCTTCTGAGTAACCTGGCACTGGAGTCTATTATTCTACTCAACAGGAGATGGGGTGAAAGGGAAAGAAAGGAAGACACAACAGAATCAAAGAAAAAGAAACCAATTATAGTCATGCTTAAGACTAGTTTTATGCAATAAAGTTATCTTAATATCTTCTCATTTATTCTTATTTAATTCTTCTAACATCCTTAATGGTGTGTGGGGGTGGGGAATTATGAAAATGAGGCTACTAGTACCCCAAAAGATTTGAGTCCTTTCACACAGCTGTTTCATCGGACAGCCAACTCAGAAATATAGTTTACCTGCCTTCAAATCTGTGCTCTTTTCACAGATGGGTGGGTGATAAAACTTCGAGGCACTCATTATGTATGTATATACCCATCCCCTCCTCCCCCCTCCCATAATCAGTGTGATGCGCACAATCCGGGAGACGGACATGCTTGAAGCTCTGACTCAGGGGGGAAGGGGGGGCAAGGGCAACATATGTGACCTAAACATTTGTACCCCCATAATATGCTGAAATTAAAAATAAATAAATAAGAAAAACAAAACAAAACTTCGAGGCAGAATTCCTGAGTCATAATCCCAACTCAGGTACTGACATCCCATAATCTTGCACAAGGCACTTTACCTCTTTGGGCCTCAATTTTTCTGTCTAAGAATGGGATGTGAGACACAAATCTCCCCTTGCATCTTTAGAGAGCCAACACAGCATGCTTCCCAACCACAGAAGTAAGAAAAGCCACCTCATATTCTACTCTCTCCCTTCCCAGATTTTCCAAGGTGGCTAGGCTTCTAACCAACTATCCTTGGAATACATTCAGTATTCCTGACTGAAAACTGGCAGAAAATCAGTCCAAAGCAAAGCTGGCTCCAGGGCCCCTTAGACTACAACAGGAATGACCAGGCTGCATGGCTTCTAGCCACCCCTATCTCTCCGATTTCCAGTCAAATTACCATACGACACCACGAGAAGTGGAGGAAGGACATTGTCAGGTAAGCAGACAAGCACTAAGCCATATGACTACTGATATGTTGGGAAACAATGGTTTCTTCTTCCCAGGTGAAGGATGGTGTTATACGTAGGCAGAACTATGATTTCTGGGGTGCTCAGAAAACACCCCATTATCCTAAATATCTCTTACCATGTTTTCTCTCACTGATGCCTAAGATGCCACCATTAGAGTCCATTCCTTTGGGTTCAATAATTGCCCTTTTGCAATCAGATTTTGCAATCCCAAGACTTCTGCAAGAGGGTACATGTTGTCACTAACATTTCAGTGTGAATAACTTTGTCACAGGCTTTTTTTCTTGCCTTCAGAACAAGTGGCAAATTTTACCAAGAAGCATGTGGTCCTACCCAACTTCTTCTGGTATACCTTCTCTCCTCTCCTGGCATTACCCTTCTTCCCACTCGCTAGAACCCAGTCCTCATACTGGTTGCTGTCTTCCCCACTCTCCCCACCTTCAAACTTTCATTTTCTTAGTGGGGAAGTTCTTAGCTAGTCATAAGGGCAGCTTGTATGTCAGGAGACAAATCAGTCATCCCTTCTTCTGACATTGCTGCTGTTATTCTTGTTCCTACTTCACTTTTAATGGCTGAGACTGATTCTCATGTTTCTTTGGTTCTCTGTCATTCTACTGGTATAGTCCCAACATATTTGCAGGTCATTTGGGGGCAAGGGATGGAGGGAGGATATGGAGATGAAAGTAAAGGCTAGAGAGAGGAGATTATTTTCTCTTTAATTGCCTGTGAGACAGAGAGCGACTCACATGCATCCAACAAAGTAGAACTGTATAGTCCAAAGGACTCTATCCCAGGTCTCAAAAATACAAGGGAAGAGAGAATGACAAGGGGGCTAGGAAAGGAACCCCTGGAATAGGGTGTTATTTGCACATAGTGTTTTTCAGCTCTGCATCTCATAGCAATACGAGAGAAAATAATTGAGCCTAGTCTCTGGGGTTGGCAAACATTGGTCTGTGGGGTCCCAGCTACTATGGTATGAATGTTTGTGTCCCATCGAAATTCATAAATTGAAATCCTAATCCCCAAGGTGACGGTATTATGAGATGGGGCTTTTAGGAGATGATTATATCATGAGGGCAGCACCCTCATGAATGGGATTAGTGCACTTATTAGAAGAGGCCTAAAGGAGCTTGTTTGCCCCTTCTACCATGTGAGAACATAGAAAGAAGGCATCATCTATGAATTAGAAAGCAGGCCCTCACCAGAGAGCAAATCTGCTGGTACCTTGATATTGGACTTCCTAGCCTCCAGACTGTGAGAAATAAATTTCTGTTGTTTATAAGCTACCCAGTTTGTGGTATTTTGTTATAGCAGCCCAAACACATTAGGACACCAGCTTTGGCACATCTTTGATTTGTGGTCTTAGGAAGGCTACTTAATCTCTTTGCACCTTGGTTTCCTCATCTTCAAAATGAGTATGTCATCTACCTTACATGGCTGTGGGATTTAGAGATAACTTATTTTAAAAAGCCCAAAGTATCATGTACATAACAACATTCACAATAAATGGTAGATGATGCTGGTCTAGAAAGATGGCATAGAGAAGAAAGCAATGGAAGGGATTTTCCTAATTTCCATGAAGGACAACTATTTAAAAGGCATTTGCTTTGCACTTATGTGTATAATAGGTGCTAGGGGACATGAGTTAAGACTGTTTCCTTCTTCATTCAACAAGTACTTATGGAGATCTTTGACTATACCTGGCACTAATAGGTCCTTGACTATACCTTGACAATACCTGGCACTATGCTAGGTTAAAGCCGCAAAGGTAAATAAGACATTTCCCTGACTTTAAGGAGAATCCTGCTTTCATTGTAGGGGTAGGCACAAAAAGGTGTTAAATGATAACACATTTAAATAACACATAAAGATTCATAATAGAAGAGAGACCAAATTATCACAAATTGCCAAACAATGTCAAATAGGAAGTAGTATCAACTGCATCAATAAGATTCGGGTTAGATACCAGAAAGTAATCCTAGCTGAAAAGGTTATTAGAAACTGAAATCACAGGCCAAACAGCTGGCCAAACAGTCATTTCCAAAAGAGTTTGGAAATGACTATGCTCTGTGCTGCCTTAGGATTTTTCAGATATGTCTGAGGGGTGTGAAAAAAGAAATCCCTTTCCCATTTCCATTTCAACAGAATATCTCCAATTTTATCGGTGAATGTGTTTTTATTATTTTTTACGATTTCGTTTGAAGAAAGGGTTTGCTACTAAAAGACACTGTAAAACACTGGAATAGAATCTCTTCGGGGATTCGTTATTTGGCGAATAAAATCCGATATGTCCCTAATATATAAAAAGCTTTTATAAATTGGTAAGAAAAAGACTAATAACCTAATGGGCAAAGAATATAAATCGACAATTGATAGAAATTGAACTAAAAATGGCGCTTAGACACAGGAAAACATATCCAGCCTTATTCATAAGAGAAATGTAAATTAAAACTTTCTTATCAGATTTGCAAAAATTCAAAAGTTTGAGTAATATGCTCTCTTGGTAAGGCTATGAAGAACTGATAAAAAACACTATGAAGAGAAATTCAGCAATATCTGTCAATTTAAAAATGTATATATATTTGACCCAGCAGTCCTATTTTTAAGAATTCATTCTACAGATATATTTGCACATATGTGAAATATATAAAAGTTATTCATTGCAGTATTATTTGTAATAGCCAAAAATTGGAAATAACTTCTATGTCTATCAATAGACATCTGGCCAAATATGTGATGGCTCATTAATATAATGAAATATTATGTAGTTGTATAAAAATGAATAAGCTCTCTATGTCCTAATATGGAAAGATGTATTATTAAATGAAGACAATAACAAGGTATAAAATGATGTGCATAAGATACTACCTTTTATGTAAAAGAATATATTTTTAAAAGAGTATATATTCATATTTGATTATATTTTCATAAAGACAATCTGGAAAGATACATAAGAAAGCACTAAAAGTTATGAGAGGAACTACATGTTGTGGGGGGAAGACAAGAATTAGGTGAATGTGGCATGGGTGAATTTGAAACTCTACTGCATACCTTTTTATATATACATAGATATATAATCATATATACATGTACATATGCATATGCATTCATATTCTTGAATGATATAAATGTATTTCTCATTCAAAAATTAAATTTGAAGATTGTGTTTGAGAAATATTCTACTTGAAGGCCACGGGCTAGACTAGGTGACCATTTTGGGTCCCTTCAATCATAGAAGAAAATCAATCCTATGATGCTGGTCATCAGAAGTCCAGCTCTATTCCTAGTAGTAGGACAGACTCTACCTATGATTTTGTGTTCCCAGTCTTATTCCAATAAGGGGTTTTTCTCCTATTGACATTATTCAGCACCTTCATCTGGGGAAAGTGGGGCAGATACATTACTTTCTTAAGCAGTCTTAAAGTAATTGTGTAAATTCGGGCTGGCTTTTAGGGCTTGGTCCAAATGGAAAGGAAGCCAACAAATAAGGGTGCTAATGGGAAACCAACTGTGGCCCTCCAACAGAGCACTGCTATAGTAGAGAGGGACAGCTGGGGGCTGCATCTTGCTCAGGCTAAGTGAGAGCATAAAGCAACGATGCCACACACCTTGTAGAATGAATGTATCCCAAACAGTGGGTGTCTGTGTAGTCCCCCTCCAAAAATTAACAGTGCTCATGCTCTGAGGCCATGTGGGTTCAGATGAGCTTTTCTTTGGAATGCTCACTGAGATGAGAGGTACTGCTTCAAATGGGTCCATCAGCTGATCCAGGGATGCCTACCATTTAGATTTCTTCCTTTCAGCGCTCCAGCCACCATCACTTCTTTTTACCCTGGGCCTCTCGATGTAATGACTAACTAGATCTGTTTTCCTTGGCCAGAGTTCAATGATTTCCAGATCTTCCTCAAACTCTCCTGTTCCATAAAAAACTTAACTCTTCTGTGGCCCATCACATTGAGGTCCTGCTAGCAGGCCTCAGCACTAATCCCATTAACCAAGTCATACTGAGGTGCCAATGGAAGTCAATGATTTAAAACAGGGTCCTTTTCTACATAATTACATTGTGACATGGGCCTTTGATATTTTATCCATAAGGAGGCTGTAGAGCACAGGGCAAAGAGTATGTGAAACTTTCCAGAATTTAGGATTCACATGAGGAAGCTTGCTGAGAATGCAACTTCAAAGATCTGTCCTCATGGGAGGAAAGGCCTTACTTCAGAGTGTCCCATTTGGGTTCAAATTAAAGATGCACTATTAATTAGTTATTGCTTACTAGCTGAGCAAATCCTTAGTACCTGTGAGCCTCAGTTCTCCATCTATAAAATGGGGATGATAATAGTACCTACCTCATAAGTTGTTGTGATGATCAAATGAGTTAAGACACAGAATCTGCTCAGCATAGAATAGCAGGTATATATTAATGCTCAGTAAATGCTATTATTGTTATGTTACTACTAACTATAAATGATAGGGTTTCTGGAGGGCAGAAAACAGGCTGGTAAGGGAAGAGATGTGGGACTACCTCATCCTCACAGTGGCCATCCTCTTCCCACCCTGGCAGACCTTGCCTCTGTATAAGGTCCATGCTGAGCTCCAAAGTAGCAGTGACACTCACTTTTCAGTCAGTATGATGTGCTATAACTGTCTAAAATTCCCAACATCTGCAACATAATGATAAGGTATGTTTTTATCCCTGTCTTTTACTGCCCTGTAGAACTTGTCAAAAATTGCTAGATCCTGAGTGGTAACTAGAGAGTCACTTCTGAGCCATTACATTCACTGGGAATGCTTTTATGCCCAGCTCTGGGGCTGATATCCTTTGCCCTTCATCGCTCCATCTCAGTGGGGAGCCGACCAGGTGTGATTTCTTTAGACAAGCAGTTGCTTTCTGGCCAGAGCCATTTACCAAACCCACAGACTCTGCTTTGGATGTATTGAGGGCCCCAGACAGGTGGATTTATGGGTAAGAAGGGTCACAAATGTATTTGTGATTCTGAGTGGTTCTAAAGGGCACGGAAGAGAGGGAAAGATTGAACCCCTCAGCCAACTCTCCCACTGTATTTTAGCCATCATTTCCAGTGTCCTCTCCTATAGCATGTTTTTCCAGAATTGCTAAACAATATTAATTGTTGATTGGTTTGAGTTTCATCTTTGTTTTGGGTCAGCATCTGAGCTGCTTTTCAGATAGGATTTCATATTTTTCATTTTAAGATGCTTCTCTATTTCTCCCTTCACCCATCATCCTCTTTCCTCTTGCCATTCATGGTCCAGCTCTTGTCTCACCTTTTCAAGGAAATCTCACCTAACTACTACTGCACTTGATGGTCTTTTTTGGGGAAGGGAAAATGATCAGTAGAGCAGACTGCTCCTGCTATGGAGTTTCCAATGGTGGCAAGTTCACCATTTTCCTAAACTCTCTTCCTCTTTGCCTTGACAGAATGCCTGACCTGACCCTGGGTTCAAACGTTAGTTAGAAAAGGGCCCTATGATCCCCAGAGGTTTAATACGTTCACAGTAATGAGTACAGAAGACTGAAACAGTCCCCCAATAAAGAGACAGGCCCTGGGTGGGGGGCAAAAACCCACAATGAGATATCAGTTCATACCCACTAGGCTGGCTATAATAAAAAGACAATAATAACAAATGTTGGCAAGGGTGTGGAGAAACTGGAACACTGCAGGTGAGAATGAAAAAACGCAAAATGATACAGCTGCTTTGGAAAACAGTCTAGCAGCTCCTCAAAAAGTTAAATGGAGTTACCATATGAACCAGCAATTCCACTCCTAGGTATATACCCCAAAGAATTGAAAGCAGGCACTCAGATACTTGCACATGAAATTTTATAGTAGCATTATTCACAATAGTCAAAAAGCAGAAACAACCCAAATGTCTATCAACAGATGAATGGATAAACAAAATGTGGTATATACATACAATACAATATAATTCAGTTATAAAGGATAAACCTTGAAAACATTCTAAGTGAAAAAAGCCACTCACAAAACACCACATACTGTATGAATCCACTTAGATAAAATGCTCAGAATAGGCAAATCCATAGAGACAGAGAGTGGAATAGTGGATGCCAGGAGCTGAGGGGAGGGGAGAATGAGGAGTGACTGCTAGTAGGTATGGGGCTTCTTTGGGGGATGATGAAAATATTCTGGAATTAGATAGTGGTGATGGTTACGAATACACTAAAACCAACTAAGTTGTGTATGTCAAAAGGATGAATTTTACAGTATATGAATTATACCTCAATAAAACCGTTACCAAAAAATAAAAGCAAAAACCACTAAACATCCTACAATGCAGGCAGGATATCAGAGTGGGGCAGGCCTGCACAAAATGAAGGTGCTTTGTACCCTGGTGACAGGGAGGCAGGTGACAAAAGGAAAGATAAATTAAAAAGAAAGGGAGAACCACAAAGGGGTGGAAGGGGTCAATGCCAAGCCATAATCTTGCCCAGTGCCCCTTGGCCATGGAGTATCCACCTTGGGAGACAGCTGAGCAAAAGGAGGGGGCCGATGAGGGCAAAGATTTTCCTGTGTGGAATCTTCCTGGAGACTCTGTGCGGGCTCGCACCTTCAGCAAGACTAGTGGCCTCCCTACTCCCACCCAGGCCCAACCCCCAGTGAGGTCCCAGGCCAGGAAATTCTTGCAGCAGATTCAGCAGATCACTCTGCAGCTAAACAGACAGACACAACACTCTGTCCCAACCAAGAAGGTGCCGAGTGAGAGGAAACAGTCATCTGCTGCTCCAGCTGGCGAGAAGAGAGTAGAAGAGGGCGCTGAAAGCTCACACCCTGGTCTAATCCCAGTTCTCCCCCTCCTCATCCGGACCCCATCTGCGGGCTGTTTTTCATCCCACTTCCGTTAATGTTTCAGCTGCTGTCAGTCAGTAGCTGACCCTGCCTGAGTATGCCGTCTTGTCAGGCAGATGGCTGGGAAGGATGGCTTGAGGAGAGGGTTTGTGCAAGAAGGGAACACGTCTCTGTGAACCAAGGGGTGCTTGCAGACTGGGCATAGATTTGGGTTTTTTTCAGTGGGGGGAGCACATGTGTTCTTGGCTAGGTTGTGCCATTGGCTTGCTATGTGACAGGACTGCTGTCACTTTGCCATGTCTGAGCTTCAGCTTCTAAAGAACTGTGTTTGTGAATATGTGTGTGTTAGTTGCGGGTAATTGTTTCACCTGCTTCTCTTTCACAGGGACATAGTAAGAACAAACACGATCATATTTTTTGAAAAGGCTCAGGGAGTAAGGAAGCTATATACAACATAGCCAATTGATTATGATTATTTCCTGGTCACCAAGTGTTTTCCATCCGAAGGCAAAAAGAGATTTATAATTGTGTCTGCTTTGGCGGTCCAGTGTCCAGAGCTTATTACATCCCATAGAGGTCCTGCCAACTCAGAAAAGTCCCCTCAGCTGGTGAATCGCTGCCTTTCAGGTAGCAATTCTAGCCTTACAGTGTCAGCCACCAGCTTGTGGCTGAAGCTCCATGTATGGAGCAGCACCACAGCATGGCCCTGCCGGGGTCATGGAATGCATCTCAACGATGTATCCCCTGGCTAAAGAATGCTCTACTTCAGACTGTCCCTGCCCCCACTGTGCTCCTTGCCAACTCTGCCTTGACTCATGCTAGACCAAACTACCCCCACAGACTACCCTTTGCTTACTCATATCCTACCCAGCCCCCAGGGTCCATTGAACACATTCTGATTTCTTGCAGCAACTGTAATGGTCTAATGGTCTTTAATGGCCTGTATCCTACAGATTAGCACCTGATAGCAGGTAACCTGCTTTCTAAGGATCAATAAGTGTAAAGGAGACAGGACCTATGTCTTGTACTTTTCTATCTCCTGCTGGCTCTCGCACTGGAACAGAGTATGACATGGGGAACAAACATTCAAATAGTGATAGTGATGCTTCAATGTTGAGAGTCTATTATTCATTCCATTAAAATATTAAATGTGCACATCCAGGGGCAAGGTGGTTCTTCATTTAAGGCCCCAATAGCTGGAGAGAAGTAAGTATGACTGTAGAAAGTGATTCCGAAGTGAGTTACACAGTTTTGAGTGTATAAAAATGTATGAATTCTGGGAAAAGGGTCCATGGGTTCTATCAGATTCTCACTATTCCATAACCCAAAAGAGGTGACTGTACTATTGCAATACAAAGTGAGGGGCCAGTGGGTTTCACTTTAGCAGTACTGGATCTCTGCAGGCAACTCTATCCAGATCCTAGGTCTCTAGGGTTATGCATACACATTTTCAGCTTTCTGGGTGCTGAGAGTGCTTACTGCTAGAAGCTTCTCACAATCTAATCTTCAGAGGGAACCTCTACGTTCTTTCTTGTCAAAATTTCTTCTTCCACTTTATCGAACAGCTTTATTATCCACTCCATTATTCAGCTCATGGACCACTCCAATCTCATTACATAAGCCCCCTAGGGTTTCCCAAGTATATCTCCAAGAGGAAACCGGAAATGGCCTTCTCTTCCGACAGATGGAACTGAGGCACGGAGATGCCAAGGGGACACTGTTATTTAGTGCCAAATCAAGGATTCAAATTTAGGTCTCTTAATTTTACCTACAGCCACAAAAGGTGAGAGCTAGAGAAGCCCACTAAAATCCAGTCCAATAACTGAGGAAGAAAAAAACAAATCCTTCTGTTTTCAGAGGCTAATTCCTCAATCTCAAACCTTCATCTGAACTTGCATTATACAGCCCAAGAAAAAGAATCCCCTTTGGGGTGGATCCCACAGGTTTGTATTATTCTTTTGCTACCATACTATGGGTTTTTAAAAATTTTCTAACTACCAAAAGGTGTAATAAATGGACTTGTAGTTGCAATGAAAATGTTAAGTCAACTATTGTGCATGTTGCCTAATTGTTAATGACAGGTTTTGTGGTAACATGTGTCACTCACCGCCTTCCCCTTCTCCCTAAATAAATTAAGAATGAGATCTACTATTACTTGGTTAGTTCTAATCCTTTGGGAACCAGGCTTTTTTTTTTTGAAGGTCGATGACCCTTTGAAATGGACAAATTAGTCACTACCCTCAAGCAGCATTTACAGAAACAATGTGAGGCATCTGGATGAGACAGTGGAGAGTTCAGTCGAGCATTCCTTTGTATTGCCTACACCAGCATTTCCCAATCTGCTCTGCAGAGCTCTACTAGTCCACAAGATGCTCTGTGAAAACAAAATTCTGTGCTTCAAATAAAGTTGGGAAAAGATCCACATTCAATGCCTACGATGTCCTTTTCAGCACGTTAAAGGATCTCCGAAGTCCCATAGTAAAGAAACCTGTTTAATTACAACTCAGCAATTTCTTTGACTGATTTTACTGAACCACTGGACTCGGTTTTTTTTTGTTTTTTTTCCGGCTAGTAACAACTACGAACATCCTAGGCACACTCCCTGGGAAGCGCTGCCCTGCACCATGTCTAATACCTAGATATTTTGAGGATCTGGATATTTGCCATCTCATGGACACTATTAGCTACTGAATTCGGGACCCCACTCCTACCCTCAGTCACATTCAACCTTCAGCTAAGACCTAACGTGTTTCTCCTAGGTGGCTGCATCCCTCTTTCTCCCTCCTCCTCTTTCTCTCATTAGCAAGCTTTAATAAAAGAAGTAAAGCCCAGGAGTTTGTATTTTTCCTGTATATGATGAGAAGCCAGTGAAGTGATTTGATGAGATTTACATTTTTTTTGAGATTTACAATTTTGAAAGGCTGTTCTGGGATGATTGGAGGAGAGACAATAAGGTTGGAGGCAGGACTTGTTAGGAGGTGATTCAAAGAGCCCATTGCTATCACATTACTTGCTAAAGGAAGAAAAGAGGCATTTGGTACTTGAGGATTGTTTGAGAAAACTTATCCTCCAACACACATTTTGTTGTGTTTGGAAAACTGTTAGCAGCAGGCTTCAGAGAGTGGTCCCTGGAGGCCACTGGCAGAGGCTGCAGGGAAGGTGGTGGCAGACAAGGCTCTAGGCTGCTGGAGCAGTGGGAATGCTGTTAGGAAAATGCGGTCCACTTCTTCCTGGAGACCAAGGGAGGCAGCTCATCTGCCATTTCAGGAAACTACTAGAGGAAAAGAGAAAGTATCATGTTGCTCCTCCTAGGAAATCCTTTAAGAACAGAAGCCAAAGTCCCTGCTGGAGGGAGGGTAATTTAGGTAAGAGTACACAATACAGAGAAAGGAAAGGAAAGGTGTTAGGAAATCTAGATTCTAAAGAACTTCACCACTGATTGCCATAGGATGGTGACAATTCCTCAGGAAACAGCGGTGTGAGGAGTAAAGAAATGTCAAAGATTAATAAAAATTTCCAGTTTGAAACTAGGGTTCTTCTTTTGGCAGCTAGATGCTCATATTAAAGTTATTAGGGGAAAAAGTGATTATAGGGGTCAGAGATTAAGCAGGTAAATAAGGTATATTACCATCTTTGGATTTACCAATGCTGGAAGAAGAATATGAGGTTCAATTATTGCTTTAGACCAGTAATTCTCAGCAAGGGAGCAAGCAGACCACAGTCTCTGGGTGGGACTGGTTTCAAACTCCACACACCACCTCATCCCTGATTGAGAATCACTGCACATAATGAGAAATGTCACTGATGGGAGAGTAACATATGCAAATAATTTAGAGGCAGAAAATATTCTGAGGGTCACAGTTTCAATAATTACAGTACTTGCATCAATAATATTAGCAACTAATATTTACTGACTTGTGCTCATACTGAACAGGCATTGTGCTCAGGATTTCAGGTTCACGTTCCTTAGCTCCTTTCTTTCTACAGCTACCCTCTGAGGTAGGTTTTGCTATTATCTCCCATCACAGATGAGGAAACTAAGGTTAGGAAGTGCTCGAACCAGAATTAGAACCAAGGTTCCCAGAAGTGGAGCTACATTATATTGCTCTAGAGGTGGAGATCACATTATCTGAAACTCCAGCTAGGATAAAATAGCCACCTACGTGGAATCTCTTCTGTCATTCTAATAGCTTTTCTTAAGTTCTTCTCACTGTTTCCACCAGGGGGAAAAAAAACACACACATAGGCACATAGAAGGTCTAGAAAATATAAGGTAGCCGATTGAAAGGAAGTACTGGACTACCTCAACTCATATTAGCCCTGAACGGCTGGGGAGAATGAGGGGAGAAGGCAGGGAGGCTAGCACCTTGGGTTGTACCTTCCTGAAAGCAGAAGGAGGAGGGAATGTTTAAGATCTGCGGATTACCTTACTAGTTACTGGGCCAATGGAATGACCTTGAAAAGAGCAATTCCCTCTGCAGAACCCTTTTAGGTGTCTAAATGGCCAGCTCCTCTTCTGAGAGACCACCAACCCTTGACTCAAAGCATGGTATGAGGACCAGCAGCATTAATGTCACCTGAGAGCCAATTGGAAATGCAGAATCTCACACCCCTAGCCCAGACCTACTTAATTATCACCTGCACTTCAATAAAATCCCCTGTGATTCATGTGCACATTCAAGTCTGAGAAGTGTTGCTTTAGGGCTTCTGGTTCTAGAGTTCATCTTATTCAGAACCTTCAATAATGGCCTAGAAGTGAGTCAGCTCCTCAAAGGTTAATGAGTATTGAGAAGCCTTTTTACTCCCAGTACTGGACATATACATGCAGTGTTTGATCCTCACTGCCTCAGTCTACACCCCACTGAGGTGTAAATGCAGGCAATCTTGGAACTGAGCTCCCTGCTGCCCGTAACTTTTGTTTCCAATGCCCATCTCTACAAGAAATGGCAAAATACATTTAATTACAGACCAGGATCCTGGGGAATTGAGGACATCTATCCAATTTTTTTAAAATATGCCTACAGTAGTGGTTCTCAACTGGGGGCAATTTTCCCCCAGGTGACATTTGGCAATGTCTGGAGACATTTTTGGTTGTCATCGAGTGGAGGACAGTACTACTGGCATCTAGTGGGTAGAGGCCAGGGAAGGTCCTAAACATCTACAATGCACAAGATGACTCTCCACAACAAAGAATTATCTGGCCCCAAAGTGGCTGAGAAACTCCGGACTACAGGAAATAATAGATACAAACAATCTGATTTCTAAATATTCAAAACACAGCTAGGGAGAAAGGGCACCTAAAGGGGCTTTCTCTACTCTGATGAACAGCTTTGTGGTAGACACCAAAGCTCTAGTTGCCCTTGCAGGGGTGGTGTACTCCTTTGGCTTACATCAAACTTACAGAGTTGAGCTTTCCTTTGACCGAAAGTTCTTCTCCAAAACCACACCATGTAAAATCAGCTACTCAGGAAGTCATGACACCTGCAGAAAAATCTTTTTTCACAAATATCAGTCTTTAAACCTAGCATTAAATAAAACAGAAAGAAACCATACCTACATTTTTTTCTTTCTGCAACAAATGGTATATACCATGAAGTAATTAAAAATAAAAATACATAAAACCTGAACCACGAAAAAGTTGATATAAGGTAGCTGATCAAAAGGAAGTACTTGACTACCTTGCCTCATATTAACATTAAATGGTTGGGGAGAAGCTACAAGAAATACCAACCAATAAGGTTAACATATTGTATGTGAGTGCTAAAGGACTCTGAATACCCTGTTAGCCAGGGCAAAAAGGGAAAGAAGATTAGTTATATAGCACCTATTTTAATGGCTTCCTTTTACTTTCTTAGAGTGGTTTATGAACAGTTTGGGATTCAGAATGAGATATCCAGGGTCAATGATCATCATTTCACTCAATGTCATCTCTTTCACATTCCTGCCCTTAAAACACACATTCCAAGCCTCTATATAAGAATGCCCCTATATATGGCCCCAGAGGCCATGTGAAGTACAAAGTAAAATGTGAGGTTTGGGGGGAATTGCATTTATCTTATCTCTATAATACAAGGCTTTTGAGGACAGGACTAGTCTCTTATTCCACCAAGGTCTACCAGGCTCTGTGAGTGGCAAACATTTCAAAATTGAGAGTATGTTGGTGAAAACTTCAGTCTAAGACTCAGTTTGAATCCTTCATACAAAGCATCACCCTTGCTTGAGACAAGTATACAGTAGTATATACAATGTTGCGTGCTCATCAAACTCATCTTTGTCCTCCATTCTGGCACCCAGTTACACTACATTTCACAGTCTCACCTGAAGGTAGGTGGAACCATGTGAATGAGTTCCAGTCAACTGAATGTGGTAAGAAATGATGTACATACCTGACCTATAAAATCTCCTGCACAACTCTCCTTCTTGCTTTCTTTTCCCTAAACTAAGGGCCACATGCAGAGGATCCAGTGATAAACTCTGAGGCCCTACAGGAAGGTGAGGCCACTAACGGGAAAGGGGCCTGGGTCCCTGAAAGACTACATGGAACAGAGCCCTACCTCTCCACAGCCCTCCCACCCTCACCCTCATTGTGTTTAGCCACTAAGATTTTGGGATTATTAGAGTAATTGGCTTATCCTGATTCCTTTGCAATATATTCCCTCTTTGAAAATCATGGGCCATAAGTTTCACTTTAGCCCATAATATTACATTAATATCACCTACACTTTCTACCTTTCATTTTCCATATCCCTCTTCCATCTTGACAACCGTTCTCCATAGCACTAAGGGCAGGAGCCGCCTAGAGTCAATATGCTTAGAACTCCCTCTCTGATTCAAATTCCCATTAAAAGTAAACCAAAGTGAAATCAAAACCAGAGGCATGGGAGGTCCGATTGCTCTCAGGCTTGCAGCCCAATGGCAATCAATCCTTGGATCCAATGACATGTAGGACCTGGCTCAGAGGCCTGACTTCATGTTCATAGCTGGTCTACATAGCATTTTTAGGAATGCTTGCTGTCTTGATGCTTTAGTTTCTAAGCTATCCTCCCTTCCCATGTGTCAATGCCAACGACCAGCATGGCTGAGGAAAGCCAGGCAGGAACTTGGGCAAAAGAGACCATTAGGCCAGATAAGCTAAAGGCTCGGCAAGGAAGGATATGAAGAAGAAACCTGGAAAGGAGTTCTTAGAGTGTGTGGCTATCATTAGGGCTGTTGATCAATATTCCAATTCTCCTCCTTGCAGGCACATGGTAGCATTGCATTTTCCTGTCCCATAGAAGTCAAGTCATGGTCATGTGACTTGCTCTGGCCAATGATGTATGAGCAGAAGTAATTTGTGTCATTTCTGGCCAAAAGTCTTTAAGAGCCAGGGAACAGGTTGCTGTGCTTCCTTCCCATACTGCTGGAACTAAATTCCAGATGGCGAGGCTCTGTCACCTGGAGCCCCTAGGTGAGAATGACATGCACCAACCTCAGATGGACATGTTAGACTAAGACACAAACCTTTCTTGTTTTAAGTCCTGAGGTTTGAGGATTGTTACTGCATCATAATTTAACCAATTCTGATTACCGCAGAGTATCCGATATTTGATGAAGAATGGGAATGATATTCAAAATGGGAAAGATGAAAATATTCCTACAATTTCTATATCTCTTCCCAAAAAGAATTAAGGATAAGAATGGTCCTCTCCCCAGTGTGCTCATAGGCATTCTAGCAGCTGCAAGTAGGTCTCAACTACTAATTTGATTTAGCCCATTTTATCTAGAAACAGGGGTCGTAGGCCAAATCTGACCTGCAACTTGTTTTTGTAAATAAAGTTTTACTGGAACACAGCCATGACCATTCATTTACATATTGTCTATGGCTGCTTTCACATTACAATGGAAGAGTTATTGCAGCAGAGACTATATGGCCTGCAAATGCTAAAATATTTACTATCTGGCCCTTTACAGAAAAAAATATTGCTGGCCCCTGGTATAGAGGAAGCCAAATGAAAACAGGGCCATGGAGGGTCTGGAAAAGAAATCCAACATGCACTGCCACTCAGAATGAAGAATACATACTCTTGGTAGCTATGTAGCCAAAAGCATACACAGATCAAGAGTTGGTACTGGCAGGATTTGTCTTAGTGCTTCAGGCTTTTTTTGGAAACAAGGAGACAAAGTGAGCCCTGATACAGATGACTTCCAAGAAGCACATCGTTAAAGTTCTGCTGTTTATAACCCCTCTCCCCCAGTATCAGGATGGGGACAGGATCCGAACAAAGGATATACACAGTATGTCAGGATTAGTGAACCTGACAGTCCTCAAGATGACTCAGTGGAAAGTTGCTTAAGTGCTTGCTCAAAATGATTCACTGCCCGAGAGTCCATGGCAAGTCAGATTCTTAGGCTAAACTGGGAGGTACGGTTTGTCCACCTCCCTGAACTCAGCACAGGGCAAGCAGGCAGGCCCTAAGTGAGGAAGCAGGCTCTTGGAGGGTCTGATGAGGGTCTCGGCCCACTGGACTCAGCCTCTGCTGTGGCCACTGGCTGCCCTTTGGGGGTGGGGGTGTGTATGGTGTGGCTGGAATGCTAGGAATCCTGGGCTGGCCTAGCAGGCACTGCAATTGGCTTGGTGTTCTACATGCTCCAAAGACTTTCTTCAGTGTCCTTGGCATCCAATGACTATACTTGGGCTTAAGATTTTTAGGGCTGGGCGGGTCGCTGGAAACCTTCTATCTCAGTACCAGATCACTCCTTCCTTAGGTGGTACCAGCAAACGAACTGGCCATTCCACTGCAGATGGGACATGGGCTATTTGCTTTCTTGTCTCCTCCTGGCCCTTGGCAGGGCTGCCTGGGGGAGCCAGCTGCTTGGCTAAAACTCAGCATTTGGTGGCTGTTAACAGGTTTTGCTTCAATTTAGCCATTGCTGAGTTACATTTGGTTGGCTCTGGGTTGGGGTTAAAGGCCTGGAGTGGGAAACAAAGAGAGGAGAAGGGAGACAAAAGGATACTTTACCTGGACCTACAAGTTGAATTGTCTTCCCTTTTAGCTGTTGATTCTGAGGTTAGTTTAGACTTGGTGTTTTCTCTCATTTTCTAAGGTGATCAGTAAGGTATGGCCCCTAAGTCCTCCCTGTGACACCTTTAGTTCTAGGTTAGTGTGATAAGGTAGAGAAGGGAGGGAGTTATGCCTGATGTCCTTGGTTAGCATCAAGTCTAGACAATTCGGAATACGGAGGAGCCCAGAGCTCAAAGTCCTACAGCTTTTCTTCAGCCTGCCAGGGTTCTCTAGTCAATACCTGAACACCTGTCCAGGCTATGGCCACATCCGCAGAGGCTCCATCTCCCTGGGCTGACACAGCATGAGCACTGGCTGACTCAAGCACACTGATACAGAAACAGATTTTTAAAAAAATAATAGACAACAGGAAGGCCTTAGATAATTAATCCACTCTATAAACATTTGTCCAGAGCCTACTTTCTAAATATCAGGGATGAATCTCAGTTATAAGCAGTTGAGAGAGTGGAGAGGAAGAGGGTGTTTACTGCTGTTTTGAAACCTGTCTGCAAGGGAAATGCGATAGAAGCATGGTCCAGGAGGCAGGGAGACCTGAGTTCCAGGCTTGGCTAATGTTACTAGTGAACACTGTGGCTTCAAGGAAGTTTTGGTGTGTTTCTCAGTCTCACTATTTGTCAAATGTGGGGAGAAGGAGCTGGACAAAATATCTTTTCAGGGTATCATTTTCTACATCCGTAGAATATATAATTCTTGCCCTCAAGAAGTTTATGATCTAGTTGCAAGACACTGAACAGATGTCTTGCAGACAGAGGTACAAAATTAAATTCAACAAAGCACGAAAGTATCCAATGAATGGGATAGGGCTGTGCCATATACTATGATAGCCACTAGTCACATGTGTCTATTTGCATTGAAACTAATTAGCATTAAATATAATTTAAAATGTAGGTCCTCAGTCTCACACCAGTCACATTTCAAGTGTCCAACAGCCATATGTGCTGGTGGCTACCATAATGGAGAGTGCAGATAAAGAATGTTTCCATCATTGCAAAAAGTTCTATCAGACAGTGCTGGTACAAACAACATGTACCAAAAATATCCAGAGAACACAGAACTTCCCTTTCATGCCTCCTAGGCCTGGGCTCATGGTGGCTCTTTAGCTGTGACCAATGCTGATCTTGGGGGACTCTGCTTTTGGTCACGATTATTGCCTCGTTCAGGGAGCTGAGCAGCTCCATACTTTCCCCACTGTCTCTGCTCCTTTGATCTTTCCCCAGGGCCTTTGGGAAAGCCATAACCATCCAGTCCTCTAGTGAAAAATTCCCTTTTAAGCAAACCTATGAATAATCTAGATAATCCAGGAATTCATGCATCTTTTAGAGTTCCCTGGGCTAGTTGCCCAAGAGGTATTGTACGCAGTGTCCAACCAAGACCACATTGATTGATCAGAAAGTCAGCATTGTATTTATTATTTTGGATGGAGTGGTAAGCACGGCCAGGACTGAGGAGAAAGTCCTTACATGCTCCCTCCACAGCACTATTAATAACATGAAAAAATTATCCAATGTAATCCCAAAGACTGATTTCAAATCAAAACAAAGCAAATAAAGGAAAGCAAAACAAAAGAACAGCAAGACAAGCACAAGGGCTCCCCAGGGTTCCTCTAGCTTGTGGGATGGGTGTGGGTGTCAGCGTGTGAGAGTGTATGTGAGTGAGTGTGTTTGAGAGTGTACATGAGAGTCACGTGTGAGTGTGTGTTTGTGGGGACAGTGGGGAGGCAGAGAGGCAGATATGAAGGCTTCCAGGGTTAGGGCTAGGCAAACGCGCTTCTGACTCAGACAAGGAATCTAAGTTTCTTTTGGTGGGGAGAGAAGAATTAAACTTTTGTCAAACAACCTTATGCCCAATTTCTCTAAAGGGGGGCAGGGAGGACAGTGTCATAACATGGAGAGTGGTAATGGCTGCTATTTTAACAATCTAAACTCACTGCCCCAGGGCGCCAGTAGAAACTAAACAGTCTTACTGCGAAGGGTGCAATATTTAAAAATCGAATAAATAGCTGAAGGCACACTCACACTGAACTTGTGCCCAACACAGTGTCAATCAACAAGTTTCCACTGAATGCTGGACAAGCCAATTCCTCTTCCAAAGAGAATACAGAAAACACTGTAAGTTCAGTTTGGGGGCAGCTGGATGATCTGATGTATCCTGTCCTTCCCAGATTTTTTTTTCTCCCTTTTTTGCTCCTTCCTTCCTTCCTTCTCCAGCTAAGACTTTTGTTCTCTAATCCAGCCCCTCCCAAGTTAATTCCTTTCTAATGCATCTCCCTGGCTCTGGCCCTGTGCTATGGTTCTTTTATTTTGTGTTCCAATACATGAGGACAGACCTGCTGACCTGGGCCTCAAGGCAGGTCCACACCGTTTGTAAAATCACAGCTTCTGACCTGCCATGTGTTCTGAGTGAAGATGAAGAAAGTACCCAAATGTACACAAAATAATGCTATGGCTCCACTTGGGAACATCTACATTCTGATAAGCCAACATGCTGAAAAATCATTGTCCCAGCATTAGAATGTAGCCTAGGCACACATTTGAAACTAGCTAGACAAAGTCACTAAGTCTTAGTATAAAATTTTCATCTCTATCCTGATCAACATGTACTCACTTCTCCAGACCGAACTCTGGCCCTGCATTGTAAAATAATACCAAAAATAGCTTGCGCTTATTGAGGGCATACTATGGGCTAGGCACCATGCTAAATCCTTTACATACCTTAATTCGGTTAATCCTCACAACAGTCCTTTGAGGTACGAACTATTAGCGTCTCATCTCACACACACACACACACGTATGCACACAATGTCACACACTCTAACACACACCCTCATACACATGCTCACATACACTCCTACTCACATCTAGTATGTGTAAACTGAACAAAGCTCCTCTGCCCCATCTCCTTAGTGCTTAGTTCTTCTAGGTCCCCTGCCCAAAGTCTCTCCCACTGACATCTGGAATTCTATCTTTAGTGAATTCTTGAGTTAAGCTAAGCATTGACCTTTCTGCTGGAAAGAGTCCCATCAGCTGTTAGGGCCTATGTGAGAGCTGAGTGGCTACAAGAGAGGTGAGGATGTGAGAGACTGCAAGAGGGAAAAGGAGATGCAAAAAGATGTCCCACTAAAGACAAACTTCACTTACTCCCTACTTTTGCAGTGAGTTGGCTGCACAAAATAATGTCTAACCACAGGATGTACAAGGTCCTTTGAGACTGGGCCTCCATCAACCTGACTCTTCCAGCCTCCTCCTGCACAGACCACACTTAACTGCAGTCATGGGTCATGGGTCCCACACATGCCTTTGCAGGTGCCTTCTCCACCTCCCCCTTCCCCATCCAGCAAAGTGCCAGTTATCTGTCAGAATCTAGCTCAAATGTCCACTCCTCTCTGAGGCTGTGCCTGGCTCCTGGCTCTTGTAGAGTGTCTCTCTTTCTCTTCTCTCTGCCTTCACAGTCCACACCTCTACCAGAGTACTCATCACATTACATTTTAATGATCTCATTATGCCTGTCTGCCCTATTGGACTGTGAGCTCCTTGAGGCAGGGACTCTGAAATCTCAGCACCACACACGGAACCTGGCCCAAAGTTTGTACTCTGTAAATGTTTGTGAAATGAATGAGTGAGTGAGTGAATGAATGAGTAGACTCATACCACCAACTTCTGGTTAGGAGGAAACTCCCTTCCTTAGGCTTTTCTGGGTAAGGCTGCTGTCTGGTGTTTCTCAATAGGGTCACTACTGGAATTTTGTGTGGGACACTTCTTCACTGTATTGTGTTCCTACTCATTGTGGAACATTAAGCATCTCTAGTTCCTGCCCACTAAATGCCAATTGCAGTCCCTGATCAGATCACTGTAACAACCAAAACAGTTCCCAGACATTAACAAAGCCCTAGGAGAAATGTGGGTGGTGGGGGGGGGTGCTAATCCTCCCTGGTTTGAAAGTAGTACCATAGAATGGCTCTTTTTGCTGATCCCGTGGTCTGAGAGGCCCCCTGCAGTAGGGTCATGCTGTGCTCCTTTCAGAGGTGCTGGATGACAGGCTCTAGCCAGAACATGAATTACTAAGAAAGTAGGGACCAAAGCAGTCCTGGCCAGCTAACAGGAGTTAGGCAGCCTGATCACCACACAATGGTAGAGAGCAGAGAATCCTGCTCTCTGTTTTTACAGTTTAGGAGGGAAGAAGAGTTAGGCATAGGCTCCACCCCCCAAAAAATCCCCTTCAAGTTTTCAAGGCAGTCCAGAGATTTTTACCTTGTCTCTGAGTACCTTCTCAGCATTACCCCATGTTTCTGCTAAGGGTTCACTCAGCTTTGAGAATGCAAGCAATATTGTGCAGCACGCTCACTCAAGGCATCTCTGAAAATCTAATCAGGACGAAATAGAAAGGCAAGGCAGAGCTGATGCCATTTATTTATGCCTTCCACCTAACAGTCAT
Organism: Propithecus perrieri; assembly: GCA_963574695.1. NCBI lineage: Eukaryota > Metazoa > Chordata > Mammalia > Primates > Indriidae > Propithecus > Propithecus perrieri. Next base: position 65,011 of record CAUYRB010029288.1, read on the forward strand.
TAAACCTGTCATCTATTTCCTTTAGACTCCCCACAGCTTTTCCCTGAGGCTGGACACATGATCAGTGCCTGGTTATTGGGATCTATGGGAATGAGTACCGAAATACCAAGGTTTCAGGCTTTGCCCATATTGCGGATATGCCCAGATGCAATCTTGGGGCCCAGAATTTAAATATCTTCTTTCCACTGCTAAGCACTGCCTTGCTTATATATACCTCCTTATACCTTTCAAAGCAATTTCCCACATCAACTTTCTTGTTCACTGTCAATGCAAACCTTCGGAGAATATAGTAATTATCACTCTCATTTTACAGGCACAAAGAGGTTTATTAGCTCTGTGAAAGTCCCACAGTGAACTGGGGGGAGAACAGGGCTATATCCCATCTGTTTCCTGGCCCCATGCCTTACTCCCCCCATGATAACACAATATAGCCTCACCTGGGAGTAAGGGCATGCATACCCCGTAGGACCAAAGCCCTCCCTCCTTCCCATAGGTGGTCTTCATCAGCCTGACTTTCTGGAAGCCAAATGGGCCCTCTGGTCAGTGATATAAGCCTGGAGCCAGAAGGGTTCATCCAGATGCCAAGACACTGTGCACTCTGCAGCTTGGAGATCAAAGCCCCCAAAATGTCCCACGTGCCTTTTAACTAATTCCGAGGGCCCAGCTAGAGGACAGAGGGCACACCCTTCTGTAGGTTTTGGTAATGCTCTGCATCGTTCCCCCATCCCAAATAAAGACCAAACCAAACACTAATAATACCAAAACAACGCAAACAACCAAACAAAAATAACAGCCTCCAAACCACCATATATGCACATACAGAATCCTATAGCTGGTGTAACCTTTCAAGGTCTTCTGGTCACCTTTGCCTCCAATCATAATCACCCCCCCAAAATGAAAATTGTAACACCATTTAAAAATTCAAATAAGAAATATAACTTACATACATAAAACATAAATGTTCAGTTGAACTGGTAATTACAAAGTAAACACCTATGTGACTACCATGCAGATCAAGAAAGAGTGCATTGTGGGCATCCTAGAAGCCCCCTCCGTGCTCTCTGGAGGTCATAACCATGCTGACTATTGTGATAATCATTTTCTTGCTTTTAATTACAGTTTTGTCACATTTATGCACATCCTTAAACAACATTGTTTAGTTTTGCCAGTTTTTAACTTGGCATTAATATTAACTGAATCACATTGCATGTGTTTGTGCATTTGTGTGTGTCTTGCTTTTACTCAATGTTAGGCTTGAGCTATAATATACTAACTTTGAAATGACTTCTGCTCCCCTTACCCATGCCTGGAAGTACTTCTTTGCGCCTAACTCTCTTATGCTGAAGCTCACTTCTGCCCATTCTCCCCCTTTGGAGATGGAAAGAGAAAGCTGATCCGCATCCTTTAAGACCCATTTATGTCTCTGAAGCTTGGTGAAGTCCCCTCAGTCTTTCTTTCACCAGCCTCAGTAATTACAGTTTTCCTTAAACATTGCCTCATAGGTTTCGTACTCTAATCCTTTGATAATCTTTCTAATAAAACCATACTGAATGGCTCCAGGGATGATTTCCCTCAGAAAGCAATCACAGAGGAGGTCCTTTTGGAAATGTACTTCTCCAGATAAAGGGAAAAAGGGGTACTGGTCTACCCCTATGGATTTCTCCAAAAGCAGATGACAAAACCTGCTGGTAATCAGCTCCTAATAGATGACACTCTCCGAAGTTCCCTGGGTAACATTAATAAAGAATACGTCTTTCAAAACACATCATTTTGCACAGTAATTAATGCTAGTTACTGCTTGTCACATCTATTATTATTAAAGACAGTGTGGTCTCTGGAGTCCTCCTCATCCTATGAAAAATGTGCTCTGAAAATTAACATTTTCTCTTGATTCCTCTACGATCCCTTGGTCTCTCCTGACTTCACTTCTTCATCTCTACCACCAGCCTCTTCTCAAACTTCTCTTTCTACCCCATTTAAAAAAGAAAGAGACATACTATGTCATGGATTGACCTTGAAGACATTATGCTAAGCAAAATAAGGCAGTCACAAAAGGACAAACACTATATGATTCCATTCATATGAGGTACCTAGAGGAGTGAAATTCATAGAGACAGGAAGCAGAGTAGTGGTTGCCAGGAGCTAGAGGGAGGGAGCTATGGGGAGTTAGTGTTTAGTGGGTACAGAGTTCCAGCTGGGGAAGATGAAGAAGTTCTGGAGATGGATGGTGGTGATGGTTGTACAGCAATGTGAATGTACTTAATGTTACTGAAATGTACATTTGAAAACTGTTAAAATGGTAAATTTTATGTTATAGATATTTTACCATGATAAAATAATTACAAATTTAAAAAATAAAAAGAAAGAGAGAATAAAAAGGAAAAGAGAAGGGAAACAAAGAAACAAGAAAGAAGGTAAGTCACATTTCCCTGCCCTCTCCTTCTCAACCTCCATTTGTCTCCTATTAAAATAATAAATGAATATACCATATAAAAGGTATGGTGCTGAGTATGGACTCTGATTTGGCTTTAGATCCCTGAGGGCACAATCTTGTGAATGTGGAGAAACCAAAGCCGCATGAATTTGTTAAGGATAAGAAAATGGAGCTTACCTTATCTTCATGCTTTAAAAATAACCTCATCTCCCAAGTTTGGTGCCTTTCCTTTTTCCTCAAATAAAATAAAATCCAACCAACCCTCTCCCTCCCCCTCCTGCAGACAACTTTGATTTAGCCCTTTCTAGAAAGATGCAGTATGTATATTTCTTAGCCTCTCTCCAATTCTGGGAGTATAACCATAAAAAGCACATTTCTTTTTTTGCTCACTCTATCACCTTCCAGAAATTTTTTTAATTTCAAAATACTAAGGCGATACAAGTGTTTTTGTTACATGGATATCTTGTATAACGCTTAAGTCAGGGCTTTTGGTGACACACAAATGTGTGAAGCATTCCACAGAAAACACTTTTTAAGCAGCCACACATATATTGCTGAACCACTTCCCACTCTCTGGGTCCTAGAGTATATGTGGCAAACACAAGAGACAACACATCAAGACATTTATAAAATAGACTACTTTGATGGCCAAAAATGTAGTCCTGTAAGGAGGTGGATTTTGGAACAGATTTCAATAACTGACACCCTACGTCTGCCAGTTTCTAAAATCACTTTTAGGGAATAGCTGATGGTGTAAAATTCTAAATACGAAAATCAGACAAAATCATTCTAATAAAGACCGTTATTTATCTTAGTGGCTGCAATAATCTGGCAAACTTTTTGGGTTATAGTTATTTTGCATCCAAAACCCTGAAGTGAAACCCTTTGGCTCTAGGCAACAGATAGCAAGGATATTTGGTTACTTTGAGAACATATTGGCTTTAAATTAACAACCCTAAAGTGAAAAACTTGAGAGCTGGCAACTCATCCTAGAAACCACTGTGTCCTCTGCCACAAATAAAGAACTTATCCTCAACATTACTGGTGTTCTGCAGGACTGTAGAGAAGGTAAAGCCTGACTTCCTAGATTCCTCCTTCAACTCCCCTCCCCTTCCATAAGTCTTCCAGGTACCCAGCTGAGCTAGTGGCCTCAGGATCTTCCCTCCTCCACACCCCTGCAGCACCCTCCCCTTCTCTCTACAATCAAATTATGATTTCTTGATCTTGTATTCAGATTAAATTAAAAATGATTAACAAAAGTTAACTTATCATTTTCAAAGGCAGATGAATTATCAGGAATCAAAGCTTATTAAAAATATGAGGCTACAATGACAATTTCAGGTGTCAGGAAATTTGGCAAGGATGTGGGGGTAGGGGTGGGCAAGGCTGATCAGATGGTGGGACAGGTCTCAGAATCACAGGTCACAGGAAATCAAGGTAATAATCACCTCCTCTGCTTACTTCAGTAGAAAGCAGGCCCTGGTTCAAGGGTCAGTCCTACAACTAGGATGAAAGCCCACAAAGGGCCATTTTGCTAATCCTTTCCTTAAAATACCCTAGATGTGACTCTTATTTCAAACTAAGTTGAAAACAGACTAAGCTGAAAACACTGATTTTATTTCAAACTATGTTGATTGCTTTTCCCTTTGAGAGTTTCATTTGTTTATCAGCAGAAATTCCTGGGCTAATTCCGAGAAATGCCATTCATTTCTTGCCAACAACAAGTCAAGAACAATGGGTGGGGTAGCAGGGGGAGCTCCCCACGGAGGGTCCTGCTTTCTGGACATGATGGCCAGGGACTCTGAATGTGGAAGATGGTAGAAGAGAAAGGCTCTGGGTGGGAGTTTCTGGGAAAGCAGGGGAGGCAGGCCAGATGGCACACTGTACACATGTTACTGCAGGGTTGGTCCTAGGGAAATGTCACATAGGCAAAATGTGTTTGTGTTTCCAGGGTACCTATGTGCTCCATTAGCAGAAAAACAATGTTGTTATGTTGCCCACAGCCTTTTGCAGATGCACAGAGCCCCTACTGCAAGATCTTACCCAGGACTGCTCTCTGTGGGAAGTTCTCTTGACCTCCTTTCTCAAAATCTCCCCTGGGCCTTATTAATGTAGTGCAATCCTCAGGCCAACTGCATCAGAATTAACTGGGGCGTTTGTTTAAAATGCATGATACCCACTGCAGCCCAACTAAATCAGAATTTTTAGTGTAGGGCCTGGGAGTCTGCATTTTATCAAATTCCCCAAGGTTGTTGTCTTTAAGCATGTTAAAGTTTGAGTAGAAATAATTTAGGGTCTTGTGCTAAAATGGCCCGATATTCTAATGAATTTCTTCAACTAAGATAACTCTATGTACCCATAGCTTATTGCTATGACATAAATAACTTCTAGGAATTAAACAGCAAAATACGACACTTCTTAAAACATATGATGAGGAATGCTGATTCTGCAAAATACCTGCCAAAAATGGGTCCTATGGTTAAATAAGTTTAGAAAATACTGCATCTCATGCACCTCTCTGGTAGATTCATAGTGTGTATTAATATATTAATGGCTCTGATACACAAATGGCCAAAACGTATATGAATAAATGTTCAACATCACTAATAATCAGGGAAATGCAAATAAAAACTATGATGAGGTATCATCTCACTCAAGTTAGAATGGCTGTTATCAAAAATACAAAAGTAACAAATGCTAGCAAGGATGCAGAGAAAAGGGGACTCTTATACACCGTTGGTAGGAATGTAAATTAACACAGCAATTATGAGGAACAATATTGAGGTTCCTCAAAAAACTGCAAATAAAACTATAATATGATCCAGCAACTCCACTATTGAGTATATATCCCAAAAAAAGGAAATCAGTATATGGAAGAGTTACTTGCATCCTGTTTATTGCAGTGCTATTCACAATAGCCAATACATGGAATTGACCTAAGTGTCCATCAATAGATGAATGGATAAAGAAATTATGGGGTGTGTGTATATATATATAATGGAATACTATTCGAACATAAAAAAGAATACAATTCTATCATTTGCAGCAACATGGATGTGCCTGGAGGATATTATGTTAAGCAAAATAAGTCAGGTGCAGAAAGATAAATACCACATAGTCTCACTCATGTGGGAGCTAAAAATGTCAATCTCATAGAAGGAGAGAGTAGAATAGTGGATACTAGAGGCTGGGATGCGTAGTGGAGAGAGAGGATAGGGATAGGTTGTTTAAAGGATACAAAATTACAGCAAAATGGGAGGAGCAGGTTCTAGTGTTCTATGCCACTGCAGGGTGACTGTAGTGAACAATAATTTATTATATAGTTTCAAATAGCTAGAAGAGAGGATTTTGAATATTTCCAACACAAAGAAATGATAAATGTTTGAGGTGATGGATATGCTAATTACTCTGATTTGATCATTGCACATTGTATGTATCAAAATATCACTAAAATATTACTATTTGTACATTCTGTGTCAATTAAAAGATAAAAAATCAAACTTATTCCTTCTAAAGTATATATATATATATATAATACATAATATGTTTCCCTGGTAAACCCTATTACCATCTCATAAAATTGTGTTCCTTGAGGAAAACTTTGGGAAACACTATCTTAATCCAGGAAAGTGATTATAAAGGTTTCTTGAATGTAGAAAGCAAATGGAAGATTTATTTGAGAGAAATGGGGCCTCTAGGTATCCCTCAATGAAGATCCACCTTCTTCATCTTTTTGTGAAGCCAGATTTGGCTAATGTCCATTGAAAGAAATAGAAGTTAAGAGTTCTGCTCTACTGTGACAGAAGGCCATACTGTTCCTAAAAGCCTGGTTCTTATATGACACAAGGGCTTCTAGCAGGCCAAAAGGAAATCACATTCTTTTTAAAAAGCAATTGAAATTCCCAGGGTTTACCACAGACAAAATCACCTCGCCTAGCAAGAGGTAAGTTGGGTGCTGCTTTCTTGAAAGTTTTAACCATTCATACTCTGCAAAGTGTCCAAGGACCAAATGTATGAGAAAAATAATGGAAATAAAGCATGGAAGATGGTTAAAGGCATCTAAAAGAGCAGTCACTATGGACATGGAGGGGCTAGTGATCAACAGTGAACATCTCCTTTGGCAACTCCTCAAAAATCAATTTAAGAACAACAATAATAATGATGATAAAGTAAAAGCTCTGTTATCCAGAGACCAACATCCCAGAATCCTTATGCTTTTGGATAGCTCTAGACTCAGGAAGAGTTTTTGAAAAAAATACACCAATCCTTTGCAGGCAAAGAAATGGCACCTGATTAATCATCTTGCATATTATAGCTACTCTCACCTTACTAAAGGAAAAAAATATGCTAATTGGCTATTACTATTTAAAAGAAATTGACCCTTTTCGATAAAATCCAAGAGGCAAGTGAATACAGAAATCAGAAAAGAGCAAAAGAAGAGAGGAGAGAACAATAGAGATCAGACATGGATAGTGGCAATAGCAGCAAATCAGCAGCAACCATGAGGATAGCAGTCAGCAGATACTCAAAGAAATGAACCAAAAGAAGATGGGGCAGCCTTAAAATTTGGGAGAGATTCCTCAATAAGTTAAACATAAAATTACCATAAGACCCACAATTTCCAGTCCTGGTATATACCCAAAAGAATTGAAAATAAGCCCCAGCACAGATGGATTCACAGCCAAATTCTACCAGACCTACAAAGAAGAACTGGCATGCCTTCTACTGAAATTGTTCCATAACATTAAGGAGCAGGGAACCCTCCCTAACTCATTCTATGAAGCCAGGAAAGGACACAACAAAAAAGGGACACTACAGACCAATATCATTTATGAACACAGATACAAATATCTTCAACGAAATACTAGCAAACTGAATTCAACAGCACATCAAAAAGATAATCCACCATGATCAACTGGGCTTCATCCTAGGGATGCAACGATGGTTCAACATAAACAAATCAATAAATGTGATTCACCAAATAAACTGAAGTAAAAACAAAGGCCATATGATCATCTCAATAGATGCAGAAAAAGCATTCAATAAAATCCAGCACCCTTTCATGATAAAAACCCTCAACAAACTAGGCATAGAAGGAACATACCTCAAAATAATAAAAGCCATATATGACAAACACACAGGCAACATCATACTGAATGGGGAAAAGTTGAAAGCATTCCTCCTAAGAACTGGAACAAGACAAGGGTGCCCACTGTCATCCTCTGTAATCTACATATCTATTCGATATAATACTGGAAGTCCTAGCCATAGCCATCAGACAAGAGAAAGAAATAAAGGGCATCCAAATTGGGAAAGAGGAGGTCAAATCATCCCTGTTTGCTGATGATATGATCTTATATCTAGAAAACCCTAAAGACCCCACCAAAAGACTCCTAGAATTGATAAATTCAGCAAATTCTCAGGTTATGAAATCAATGTACACAAATAAGTAGCATTTCTACATATACTAATAATGGTCAAGCTGAGAGTGAAATCAAGGACTCAATACCATTCACAATAGCTGCAAAGAAAATAAAATATCTAGGAATATACTTAACCAAGGGGTTGAAAGATCTCTACAAGGAGAACAACAAAACACTGATGAAAGAAATTATACATGACACAAGCAAATGGAAAAACATCCCATGCCCATGGATTGCAAGAATCAATATTGTTAAAATGCCCATACTACCCAAAGTGATTTATAGATACAACACAATTCCCATCAAAATACCAGTGCCATTTTCCACAGATCTACAAAATATTATATAATCCTAAACTTCATATGGAACCAAAAAAGAGTCCAAATAACCAAAGCAATCTTAAGCAAAAAGAACAAATCTAGAGGCATCACACTACCTGACTTCAAATTATACTACAAGGCTATAGTAACTAAAACAGCATCGTACTGGCATAAAGGTAGAGACACAGACCAATGGAACAGAATAAAAACTCAGAAATGAAACCATATAGCTATAGGACAAAGTGATTTTTGATTTTTGACAAAGTAGACAAAAATATAGACTGGGGAAAGGATACCCTAGTCAATAAATGGGGCTGGGAAAATTGGATGCCACAGGCAGAAAAATGCTGGATCTCTATCTCTTACAATATACAAAAATTAACTCAAGATGGATTAAAGATCTAAATATAAGACCTGAAACCATGAAAATTCTGGAAGAAATTGTAGGAAAAAC
>CAUYRB010029289.1:0-25000 GCA_963574695.1 Propithecus perrieri
GTGGTGTTTGTGGGTGAGATTCGAACACACCCTTTATGATGAATCAGTAGATGCAGTAAAAGGGTGTGCAGGATGACCTCCCTGTCAGTAGGTGGCACTTGCAGGGAGGAGCGAGCTGTGGTGCTGTTTTTGGGTCCTGTAGGTAGCTCTTATTTCTCTAGAGAGGCCCTCTTGTGGCTCGGGTTGTGGATGGGGACCTGGGATTTCCAGGTGTGCCCTTATTCTCCCCCTCAGTGGGAGGAGTGAGTCTGTGTGGTGCTGGGTTGGATAAGCCTGCCCTGAGGCTCCACAGCTGCTGTTAGCAGGGGTCAAAGTTCTGCTCTTTGTTTCTGTGCAGAGCTGCTGGGAGGGGCTGAAACGGCTCCACTCAGCTGAAAGTCTGGGCTTGGGGGGTGGGGCTGTCCAAGACACGCACTCTGGAAAAGGTCTCGCTCCCCTCCAATCTCCCCCTCTCCGTGTCCTTCCCCAGGCCTCTGCCAGCAAGCGGGGCCTCAGGCTGATGGATCCTCCCTGCCTGTGACGCAGGCTGGGAGGTTCCGCACCCAGGCACCCAGGATCGTAGCCCAAGCTGGGTGCACAGCCCTCCTCTACGAGGAGGGCCGGTCAGGCATGCTGATCTGCCCCTGAAGGCACACACTCCTCAGTAGACTCCTTCACAGATCCCTCCTCCATGCCCCAGGGCAGTGCAATCCAGACCGGGTGCACAGGGTCTGGTCTGCAGGCCTGACCCCTGGACCCTGGAGATCAATCCCTGACCCTGCCAGGGGGAGAGGCACTGGTCCCACGCCTGTGCTGGCGGGCAGGGAGCTCGCAGTCTGAGTACCCCTCAGTCTGCTGTAGGGCCCCAAAAGGAAAGGTCCCGTTCCTTGGAGATGCCTCCGTGTGACGGCTAAATTGTCTCTCTGGTCACGCATGGGTAGGGAGGGGGAAGGAGAGAATGGAGCATTATGGCGTATGCTGCTAGGCTCGGGTCTGCACGCGGGAAGGTGCCCCGAAGGGGCTGGGAGCCTGGCGCTGAGTTCGCAAGAAGCCACTGCTCACTGGCGGCAGCCGTCTCTGGGCTGGTGTCGGCAGGTCTCTCCAGCCCCTCAGCCACCAGCAGTCTGATTTGCAAGGGATGAGGAAGTTAACCACTCCACCTACTTTCGTCTCTGATCTCCAAGCCTTTCAGGACCTTTATTCTTCCAGTTCTCCTCTGCAGCATCTTCCCATGGAGTCTCCTGTAGTTTCAGGCATGCTTCCTTCTGTCCCTCACCCGATCTATGTTTCTCTGCTCGCTTATTTTTTTTCTCTTTCTTCTAAAATTCATCTTTTTTGCAGAGACCTTCTGACTGGCGGCTTGTCTCATCCGCCATCTTGGCTCCTACCCTAAAGTATATTTATTTTGACCATTCTTATCATCATTTAACACTTCTGTTTCTTAATCTTTCCATTGCATTTTATTTTAAAATTCTTGTACTTCGGTTTCTAGATTAATTTATCATCTTTGTCTCACTGTGTAAGCTACTATTCTAGCTTTTTCATTTTTAATTTTTATGTCTCATTCTTCATTTTGACTCATAATTGAATTACTATAGAAAATGGAATTTATTTAGGGAACATCTCACATTTTTATTCTCTCTTAAAAAGAAATCTGTTTATATTTCTTTTCTTTTTTTTTTATGACATCCTATCATTGGGTTCGTTCTCATATATGATGATACTAACCATCTGTCTAATGGTACTAGATCCATACTATTATGTTTTCTCAGAAAGTTGGATTTTCTTACTTTGGTATCTTCAGTCTGTTCTTTATTAACTATTTCTTTCAGCTATGAAATGTCAAGTCTTTTTTTTTATCTAAACTAACAGGTTCAATGTCTCTTAACTTAGAAAAGGAACTTTGCAGCTCTTACTATAGAATGGAGGAGGAATAATGATGTTCAAGTTCTGAGAATGATTGATGTGTGGTGTAGGCAAGTTCACTGAGCAAGTTCTTCCTCCCTAGCTCCTGTAGGGTGGAAACCCCACAACTGACCCTGACTGACCTCCAGGTTCTTCTCAAGCAAATGGGCAGCCTGCCCTGTGCCATGCATCAGATTGGGGATGTCAAGGTGAGGAGGAGCATGATAAGATGAAATTTTTGTTAACAAGAAATATTCTGGAAATCTGAGATACATCCGGAAAGCCTTAAGAATCTGATTCTTCTAAACAGCCCCATATAATACCAGATTCTTTCCTAGAATGTGCGAAGATGAGTGATCCCATACTGTCTCCATCTTTTCAGGTGGGGTATCCTTGCAAACAAAAATAATTAAAGATACTTGCAGAGGGGTACATAAATGTCTGACTCTTGGGATTGGGAAAATGAGGGTGGGAAGTTTTTCTCAGACAGTAGAGTCTCAGGAGACTTCCCAGAGGGATGATACGGTCTTAAAGTAGGTTTGGAAAAGTAGATTTCAGATAGTTAAAGGAGAAGGTGGTGATTCCAGGGTAAACAAAGGACCTTTGCTAATACCAAGTAGATCATGTTTTAGGACATGTTTGAAGGAACAATAAATGCCTGTGAGAGAATATGGGGAGTGTATCAAGTTCAGGTGATTCAGTTTCTAAGAGGCTAAAAAATCTGCATTTTATTCTGTATCCTTGCAGGATGTCCTGGAACAGGTGGAGGCCTACCAAGCTGAGGCCCGAGAGGCTCTGGCTTCACTGCCCTCTAGTCCAGGGCTACTGCAGTCCCTTTTGAAGAGGGGGCAACAGCTGGGTGTGGAGGTGCCTGAAGCCCATCAGCTCCAGCAGCAGGTGGAGCAGGCAAAATGGCTAGAGGAAGTGATGCATGCACTGGCCCCTTCAGGCCAAAGGGGCTCTTTGGTCATCATGCAGGGACTATTGGTTATGGGTTCCAAGATAGCCTCCAGCCCTTCTGTGGAAAAGGCCCGGGCTGAGCTGCAAGAACTGCTGACCATTGCAGAGCGCTGGGAAGAAAAAGCTCATTTTTGCCTGGAGGCCAGGTGAGGCTTAGCCTCTCCCCATCTGTACCCTCACTGTAATTTTCAGACTTTGGGATTTATCCTTACATATGGTTTCTCTAAGTGACCTTGGGCACCAGAGTTCTAGTGAGATATTTACTAAACTCTAAAGGTTTGATGTGACGTGTCGTCCAGTCGCATCTATATTAACATGCCAATCTTTTACTATTGTAAAGCAATAATTAAGGACGCATTTTTTGTCTGATTTAGTTCTCAGATCATGAATACTGAACTTGGCTTATAGTGACCTTCACGTCCACTCCAATGTTTAGAGAGTTCCTTGGAATTAGAGCACTGTTGCTTCTTTACTCTGTCAAACTTTTTATTGCTTATGTTTTTAGCAAGTGCTTATATGCTTGTAGTGTTTAATGATGGATTTCCCTTTTCCCCAAAATTTTTAGGCCGAAACAACCACCAGCTACATTGGAAGCCATAATCCGTGAGGCAGAAAACATTCCTGTTCACCTGCCTAATATCCAGGCACTCAAAGAAGCTCTGACGAAGGCACAGGCTTGGATTGCTGATGTGATTGAGATTCAAGTAAGGATCATGTTTCCTACTTTTCCTCCTTCAGGCCTGCAACTAGAAGAGACGCAATTGTACCTTAGACTTTATTACTAAGTTTTATTGTGCTAGAAGGTGAGAGGTTAAAAGAGTTCTGAGGGAGCTAAGGATACTAGGATAAACACTGAGGGGAAAGGAAAACATGAATGTGGACCTAAAGCTAAGGAGAAGATAATATCAGTATGGAGAGGGGGACAGAGGAAGCAAATGGGAACAGAGTAATTGGCCTAAGTGGAATTTTTGATTCTAAGCCAATGAAATTGGGAATACTGGAAGAAAAATTGTTTCTATCTCATTTTTCCCTTTCAGAAAAAGTCTATAGATTGTCTGCCCTGTGATTATTTAGCATAATAATCAGCATTGCTCAGCACAAATCTAGAGAATAGATGTTGACACAGTCTAACTGAACTTTTTCTTATCTCTGTTCAAGAATAGTGACCACTACCCCTGTTTGGATGACCTGGAGGGCCTAGTGGCTGTGGGCCGAGACCTACCTGTCGGGCTGGAGGAGCTAAGGCAGCTAGAACTGCAGGTACTCACAGCACATTCCTGGCAGGAGAAAGCCTCCAAGACCTTCCTCAAGAAGAATTCTTGCTACACACTGTTGGAGGTGAGGCCTGGGACCCTGACCCACAAAGTCTCCTGTGTCTGGCCTGGCTGCTGTGAGGCAGCTCATGAGGTTTTATGGGGACAGCAGCATGAGACAAAGAAGGTATGGGAGGTAGAAGAAGCCCAGTCATTCCTTGTTTATCTGCCTGCTTCAGGTGCTCTGTCCATGTGCAGACACCGGCTCAGACAGCACCAAGCGTAGCCGGTGGATGGAAAAGGAGCTCAGGTTGTACAAACCTGACACAGAGTTGCTGGGGCTGTCTGCACAGGACTTCAGAGACCCAGGCTCTCTGGTAAGGAGCTTGGCCCAGATGGGAGCAAGATGGATCCTGGCTGTCTCCCTGAAAAGAGGATAACCTGCTGAGCCAGATAACTGTGAAACTCAGTTGTGATTTGGGTGTGGTGTCTTAAGCGTGCTAGGGAAGGGAGAAGATTGGCTTTTGACTTACTTTCTCTCTATTCTGGGTATGGTAGATCATGGCCTTCAAGGAGGGGGAACGGAAGGAGAAGGAGGGTATCTTGCAGCTGCGTCGCACCAATTCAGCCAAGCCCAATCCGCTGGCATCATCGACCTCAGCCACCTCTGCAACCTCTATCTGTGTGTGTGGGCAGGTGCCAGCTGGGGTGGGAGCCCTGCAGTGTGACCTGTGTCAGGACTGGTTCCATGGGCAATGTGTGTCAGTGCCCCACCTCCTCAGCTCTCCAAGGCCCAGTCCTCCCTCATCCCCACTGCTGGCCTGGTGGGAATGGGACACCAAATTCCTGTGTCCACTGTGTATGCGCTCACGGCGCCCACGCCTGGAGACCATCTTAGCACTGCTATTAGCCCTGCAGAGACTGCCTGTGCGGCTTCCCGAGGGCGAGGCCCTTCAGTGCCTCACAGAGAGGGCCATTGTCTGGCAAGGCCGTGCCAGACAGGCTCTGGCCTCTGAGGATGTGACTCCTCTGTTGAGACGTCTGGCTGAGCTTCGACAACAGCTACAGGCTGAACCTAGGCCCAAGGTGCCCCCTACTGCCACTTCAGCCCCTGCCTCTAACCATCTAATAGAAGGCAATGGCAACAATATTTCTAAGGTGAGCTGCCCAGCCCAGCTCTTGTTCTCATATTTCTATCTTTTAGTCCCTACCTGTCTTTGGACTCTGGCCTTATCCCTGCTCTCTAATTTTTAGCTTCATATGGCCCAGCCTCCCTGCCCCTTTCTGCATCCATTCAGCCCCCTAAATTTTGCTCCCTGCTGGCAGTCTCTGTCTAGTAGGAGGTGGAGGGTCCCAAGTTTGGGGTTGGTAGAGGAAGCTTAGTTCCTGGTTCTTCAGTTCAATTACCCTTAGCCATTCTTGCTCCTTGGCAGATCCAAAGGTTGCTGGAAAATAGAGACAGCAAGAGCAGTCCTGGGAAGATAGCACCAGGGGAGGGTTCAGGTAAAAGAGGTAAGTCCAGGTGTGGTTTGGGTAGGCTATTGACAGACATCACCAGAATGATCCATGAGGTTCTCAGCTGTATAGTGGTGGTAAGGATAAGACTGAGGGCAGTGTCTAACCCAACCTGTTCTGCAACCCTTCCAGATCTGGAGCTGTTGTCCTCACTGTTGCCACAGTTGACTGGCCCTGTGTTGGAGCTGCCTGAGGCAACCCGGGCCCCCCTGGAAGAGCTCATGATGGAGGGTGACCTTCTTGAGGTGACTCTGGATGAAAATCATAGCATCTGGCAGCTGCTGCAGGCTGGACAGCCTCCAGACCTGGAGAGGATCCGCACACTTCTGGAAGTAAGAAGAGGGGACACTGGCAGGGCAGGAGGTCAGGCCAAGTACAAAGGGAGCCTAGGCCTGACCACTGGCCCGCAACTTCTTTCTCCTTATCTGTGTATGATTGTAGCTGGAGAAACCTGAGCATCAAAGGAGTCGGACAAGGGGCCAGGCACTGGAGAGACGACGGCAGCGTCGGAAGATGGATCAGGGTAGAAAGTGTGAGAATCTTATTCAAGAAGAGCTGGAGTCAAAGAGGGCCCGGAGCTCAGGGATTAAGCGTGAGGAGGGCCAAAAGAAAGAACAGTTTGAGGAAGAAGTAGAACATGAAAATATGTTTGTGACATACCCCACAGATGACAGCCCCGTCTTAAAAGGGAACCAAAATAGCTCACAAAAGAAGGATTCAGGCCCCTCATCTGCTTTTCCTTCTTTAACACCTTTGGCAGACCTCTCCTACCCTCTTCACCAAGAGTTGTGACAGCAACACAAAAGGTTTTTTGTGTTGTTTTTTTTTTTTTGGTCTGTTTGTTTTGTTTTTAATGTCATTGCCTCCTGGCAAGGACCTAAAAAAGGAGTTTATTACCTGTCTAGAATTTGTCACCTTAGATTTTTTTTTTAACCTTATCCCTAACAGTATTGTTTAAAGCTTAGTTCCTAAAGACTGTACCTTGTATGCTTCATCTCAGAAGTCTCTTGTCAGTGGCATTCCTGGGACTAGCATGCAGGAGTGATTTTCTAAGTCAGTTTCTTTCTAGTGTGGATAAACTTGAAAAAGGCCAAATGTATCCCTTTCTTTTTTTTTTTTTTTTAAACCTTTGTTTCTGTACTCTTCTTTTTTCTTGTTTTTATGTCGTAGAAAATATTTTGGTGCTTCAAGTCTTCTATCTTCATTTTACCTCCTTTTCTTTTCTCCCCTTCACATTGTAAGAGAAGACATTGGATTATGTAGTTACTTATTAAGGCCAAAAAGAGTACAGTAAAATAAGAAATTCTTGGTTCCAGCTGTTGTCTGTTTTTAATTTGATTCTTTTGCTAAAAAAATTAAGCTGTGGTTTGAGACCATGGGTCTGATTTGCACTACTTGGAATACAGGATTGAAGGACTGAGGGTGGAAAGCATTTGAACAATGTGGCTCAATATAATTTTTAATGATTTTTGGCAGGACTAGGGCTGGGCACGTGTATTTGCAAAACACGTAAGACTTAGGCCACAGTTTATTTTCTCCTTTCTGATGTCTAGTTACCCCAGCACCATTGATAGAATATTATGCTTCTCACTTAATTCCTTTATGCTCCTTTGTCAAAAATCTGTTGGCTGGACTAACATGTGTTCATGTCTGAATTCTTTGTTCTAACCCGTTGATCATTTGTGTCTGCATTTGGCAATGCAGACACGTGTCTTTTTTGTGTTTTTTAATTTCAGCATATTACAGGGTTACAAATGTTCAGATTACATATACTGCCCTTGCCCCACCCAAGGCAGAGCTTCAAGCTTGTTCATCTCCTAGACAGTGCACACCACACCCATTAGGTGTGCTATACCCATGACCTCCTCCTCCCTGCCACCTGCACGACACCCGATGAATGTTACTACTATATGTGCGCTTCAGTGTTGGTCAGTTCATACCAATTTGATAGTGAGTACATGTGGTGCTTGTTTGTCCATTCTTGGGATACTTAGTAGAATGGGCTCCAGTTCTATCCAGGATAATACAAGAGGTGCTAGATCACCGTTCTTTTTTGTGGCTGAGTGGAACTCCATGGTATACATATACCACAGTTTATTAATCCACTCATGTATTGATGGACACTTGGGTTGTTTCCACATCTTTGCATTTGTGAATTGTGCTGCTGTAAACATTCGAGTGCAGATGTCTTTCTTATACAGTATCATTTGTTCTTTTGGATAGATGCCCAGTAATGAGATTGCTGGATCGAATGGTAGTTCTACTTGTATCTCTTTGAGGTATCTCCACATTGCTTTCCACAGAGGTTGCACTACTTTGCAGTCGCACCAGCAATGTATGAGTGTTCCTGTCTGTCCGCATCCAAGCCAACATTTATTGTTTTGGGACTTTTTGATAAAGGCCAGTGTCACTGGAGATAAGTGATACTTCACTAGGGTTTTGATTTGCATTTCCCTGATGATTAGAGATGTTGAGCATTTTTTCATGTGTTTTTGGGCCATTTTGAAGTTTCTGTTTGTGTCCTTTGCCCACTTTTTGATAGGGTTGTTTGATTTTTTTCTTGCTGATTTTCCTGAGTTCTAAATAGATTCTAGTTATCAACCCTTTATTGGATGTGTAATGTGCAAATATTTTCTCCCATTCTGTAGATTGTCTGTTTGCTCTTGTGATAGATAGTTTCCTTGGCTGTGCAGAAGCTTTTAAATTTGATCAGGTCCCATTTATTTTTGTTGTTGTTGTGATTGCCTTTGGGGTCGTCTACATAAATTCTTTGCCTAGGCCAATGTCTTGATTATTGTAGAGCTTTTAGTAAGTCCTACAATAGCATAGAGTGATTCCTCTTACTTTATTCTCCTCCAGTTAGTTTAAGCTAGCTTGGTACCAGCATTTTTTATTCCATATGAAGTTGGCATTGAATTGGGCTTGAACAAGTTACCCTCTGTCAGCCTTTTCTTTCAAGTGGTGAAATATAATATCTAATGTAACTTATTTGTTTTAAGAATTCAGTCAGGTCAATGTGTAAATATCTCATAAGACCAGTATGAAACCATTAATCAATTCAGGCTTCTTAAGTGTCTCTCTGAGGATTCATTGATAAGACTATTTTTTACTTCTTAATCCCTTTTATAATCAAATTCTTTGTCAACCTGGATTGAATCTTTTGTGCTGATCACACTGTTCTTGCTAGAAAAATTTTAATGTTTGCAATCATTGCCACCGTTCTTGTTTATACTTCTCCTCTCCTTCTTTAACCCTGGGGTAGACTATAACTAGGTTTCTCAGTAGCAAAGCTGTTTTCCACATTTTCAAGTATTTATTATAGCAGCATCCCACTTGGGGCACCAATTTTTACCTTGGTCCATTCCTGCTAGTATTAGACTAATTAATTTACAAAAAGCATAAATTTATTGGTCACAGTTATATAGGCTGGGAAGTCCAACATTACAGCACCAGGAGGTTCTTTGGTAAAGGCTTCTCTGCTTCCACAATGGTGTCTTGAATGGCGTTTTGTCATCTAGCAGAAGGTGGAAGGCAAAGGGGTCTAGCTAGTTTCCTCTATACCTTTTATAAGGTTGCTGACCCATTCAGGAGGTCTTTGCCTTCATAATTTGATCACCTCCAAAAGCCCCATCTCTTACACTATCACATGGTGTTTTAAATCTCAACTTGAGTTTTGGAGAAGGGACATGAACATTCAAATCATCGTAACTGTCAAACTACTGAATGGTAGAGTAAGTAGTATACTCAGCTTCTATTCTTCATAAAAATGCATGGGAAAAAACCACCTAATGGGTACAGTGAATACTATTCAGGTGATGGACACATTTATAGCCCTGACTAATGTATCAGAAATGTTTGTATCCTCTTAATATTTTGAAGTAAAAATAAATACATAAAAGTACATGGAACTGATGATGTTTAAATTCATGAGAGTGAGTAAAGTTCATCATTGATGCTATTGGTGTAGCAAGACATGTTAGATTCAGATATTTTCTGTAGTTGAGTATTATACGGTGAGCAGCGATAAGCTTTAAACACCTTGTATTTACACATGCTTTGTAATACAACTAACTGGGGCCTTGTGAAGCATATATAACTCAAATGCCTCTTCACCTTGGGAGCCGTAAGAACTATTTTCCAATCTGCATATAACTCACACACAGAAAACAACAATAAATAACACATTTTTCATTAAATTAGAAAGGACCATTTCATTTTTGAATTTTTTGTTCTTTTTTTGTAATAAAACTCTGTGGCCCCAAGGAAATTTTTTTTTTCTAATGTGGCAGTCAATGTGTTAAAAATATTCTTGCCTTCTATAAACTAAATGTTCCTCAAAATACTTACGTTGAAACGTAATTTTCAATGTGATAATATCTGGATGTGGAACCTTTGGGAGGTGATGAAGTCATGAGGATGGAGCTAACGTGAATATGATTAATTTCTTTATAAAGAGACCCCAAAGATGCCCCTCACCCTTTCCACTATGTAAGGACAGAGCAACGTCTATTGTATATGAGCCAGGGAGCCCACCCTCAGCAGACACTAAATCTAAGCCACCTAGTTACCAAGTATAGATGGAAAACAAAAGATTTAATCCAGGTTGAAAGAATTTGATTACTGGAAAGGATTAAGAGAAGGAAAAGCATCTTGTACTTGCCAGCCACCGGAACTGAGAAATAAAATATCTGTTGTTCATAAGCCTCATAGTCTATATGGTAGTTTGTTACAGCAGCCGAAATGGACTGACATGTTGCCTCTAGGTGTTTCATATGAACAATTCATAAAGACTAATTTTTTAGTTACTTCCCCATTTTACGCTGGCTTCTCAAAAATCAAAAATGAGCAATAGTGCTAATGGCTGTCAACTTGAAAATCAAGAAAATCCATTTGAAATCATTCTACTTGTTTTAATAGACTGTTATGTTTCTCTCAAAGTCCTCAACTCTTCAGTCAACTTTTATCTGAAAGGCTAATTGTCTTGAAGTATTATCTGGGGTCACATTTCTTTAGCTGCTACATAATCAATTTTAAAAATTGAATATTGGTAAATGTCCTTACATATTTGGCCATTAAATGAGTATTTGGAATTGTACTTTGGTTCCATCCTGATACTCACTTTTTATTTTCATTAAGAAATTCTGGTATGATGAAATATAAAGTTTCTACTGTTTCTGACCATTGCTTTCCTATGAGTTGGAAAGGTTCTGAGTGCTTAATCTAGTAATAACATCATATATTGTACTCTTTGGTTTTTGCCTGGCATATGATCATAACTGTGCTTATTTATTAATATACAGTACATTTTTATGGATTAAAGTCTCCGTTCTATACAACAAGTGAGTAACGCTTATTCCTCCTGTTTAACTGAAACTTGACCCTTTTGATCAACATAATCCTTTTCCCATTCTCCCACTTGGTTCCCCTAACCTCTGGTACCCATCAGTTTACTCTTCTATAAGTTTAACTTTTTAAAATTTCACATGTAACATGATGTGTAATTTGTTTTCTGTGCCTGGCTTATTTGACTTAATATCCTCCAGTTGCATTCTTACTGTCACAAATGATAGCATTTCCCCTTCTTTAAAGGCTGATATTATTCCATTGTGCATATGTACTACATTTTCTTATCTGTTCATCCATTGATGGACACGTAGGTTGATTCCATATCTTCCCTATTATGAATAGTACTACGGTGAACTTGGAGTGCAGATATCTCTTCACTATACTGATTTTAATTTCTCTGGATACATACCCAGAAATGGGATTCCTTCAGGAACTGATTTGGATTAGATACCTTCAAGACTGTCCAGGTGTATCTCCTAGGAGTTCCTTGCAGAGGTAGAGTAACTTTGGGGCTATGGCAGAGAGGCACTGGAGCTAAGACAGTGCCTTTAGGATCTGCTTGGGACAAAGGCGGGTATGTCTGTCTCAGTACATCTCTCAGGAGTTCTCTGCACAACTGGAATAACTGGGACTGTGGCAAAGTAGGATTGGAGCTGAGAAAAGGAACTGAGCTGTGTGGAACTGAGCCTGGCAAGTCTGTCCCAGTGGTTCAGACAGGTAAGTCTCAGTAGATGCCTGTGTCGTTAGGATAGCTTTCTGACTGCAGCCAGAGGACTGTAGCTGAGACAGGGTCCTTTCAGAAACTGCCACAGGTTGAAGGCTGGCAAGCCTACCTGTGTGGCACAGATGGGAGAGTCTCCCTGTGGGTCCTTGTTTGAGCAGTACTAAGCTGGGACCATGGCTGAGGGGGACTGGAGCTGAGTTAAAGGATAACATTCAGGTCCACTGCCAAGACTGTTGGTGGTCAGATGAAACTGCTATGGCACTACTACATATAATTCTTCCTGGATGCTTAGTAGGAGGTTTTGATAGCAGGATCAAGACCAAGTGGGCTTTCAGCCCAGCCAAAGGAGCCATTTCTGGGTTTCATCCAGAAATAATGATTGGCAGATCAACCACCTGGGTTTGGGTCTACACTTTCAAAATGACCCTGGGAATCTTGGGCTCCCAGGGTTTAACAAACTCCTTCCTGAGTCCCAAGACTTTCACGAAGAGATTTTTGTCCATGGATGAGAGCGGAATTCTTGTTGAGTGTGGGGCGGACATGAGTGGGTGACTTCATATCCCTCTATCTTGCTTGCTGATAGCACTCTCTATATTGTATCATTTTAATGGCTGTCATGTTATTATACAATAAACACAAACATGTGCCATCTAATTTAATAAAATGATTCACTCTGTACCATGTCTGGCATTCATCACCAACTTTTCTTTTTGTGAAGAGTATATACTACTAATAATAAAATAAAAAATAAAAAAATTAAGTGAAGTCCTGTGCAGTACATCTGGCACTTGAAAGAGTATTGAACTGTAACTACATTATTGTGATTTGTAGTGTGCCAAGCAGCAGAGCAAGGAAATGAGAGTTCCATACACTCTATTGTAACTATTCAACTCTTCATATGTAAATGAAAAGACATGGCCATGTTTCCATATGATTTTATCTATGGTCACTGAAATTTTAATTTTGTAAAAATTTGTATGTGACATGAAAATAATTTTTTTTTTTTTGGCACCCACTTAAAAATGTAGAAAACATTCTTTGTACTTTGATCATATAAAAACAGCTGACAGGCTGGCTGGCTAGAGGCCATAGTTTTTTGACTCATTGTTTAAGACACTACGTAAAAGAAGGATAAAACAAAATATAGCTAAATTTTTCTCAAGTATCCCACTTTCTTAAGCCTTCCCACTTTGTGCTCTAGTTGATACAGTCTTTTAGTAGAACTAAAGGATTTTTGGTTGTTTTAGACTTGCTCTTCAATTTTTTCCCTTCACAATGGGACACAGTTTCTCTTACAGTTTACTTACGATAATAACCATTATCTGCAGTCAAAATATATGTTTTCCTTTATTTCAGTTGTTTTTCCCACAATAAGTTTTTCCTCTTCCCTAAAAACTTCCATACTGGTTAAATATATGCTCCTAACTCTAACCCTCTTTTCTTTTTCCATTATATTTACATTTAATAAAATTCCAACGTCTCCTATGCATTCTCATTCCAGTCATGTCTACTCTTCCTGTGTTCTTTTGTCCCAGTCCTGACCACTCTTGCCTGTGTTTCTTCTATTCCAGCCCTAAACAATCTACTGTGTTTCCTCCATCACTGCCAAGATCTGATATATGAATAACTTATATGCAAATCAAACAAAGATAGTCTCTGTGTACTGGCCCCATGTTTTTGTTGTTGCTGTTGTTTTGGTTTGGTTTGTTTTCTTTTTTCCACTGTTGGCTGTATAAGATCAAATCCATTTAAAACCCAGGTCAAATTTTTATACATCTGACTTTTTCAGAGATGCCCTCCTGAGGTGCAACAGCTTTTGATATGCAAACTAACATGTTCACGTATTCCTTCAGGGCAAAGCTCTGCAAAACTCCTGAAACGTATCTTGTCTCCAATAAATTTATATTAATTCATGGAGCAACATCTGATTATTTTTAAAATAGCCCAAATGAGCAGAATTTAGCTATTTAGATTTTCCTAGTTTGCAATTCTGCAAAACTTTGCCCCGTATCTGCTAAGTGATAAAATAAAACTCTGTGGCTGTAATACCCAAAGCCACAACTGAAATTCAGCACTTTTGGACTCAGAGAATTCCTCACAGGACTCCTAAGAAACATTACTTAGGCACACTTATTCTTTGACCTTCCTCTCCTCCAGAAATCTTAACCTATTTAGTATCCAAAAGTATCTGAATGGTAATTACCTCTGTAGCTTCATCCCACATCCAGCCCCTTGCTGTGAGAGTCTACCTCTCTCATGCTACCCTGCCTAATAAAGGTTGTTGCATGTCTGCTCTTATGTTTAGCTCTTTTTCCTTGACCAGATCCCAGGTTTCTTAATCCCCAACAACGATTCTGTGTTATCTCACTTTAGGTAAATTTGCCAAATTTAGATTTTACATCTTCTGTTATGTACAAAAAACAAACAAGCAAAAAAACCCAGCTTCTAACCATTTAGGATTTTCCCGCTTTTCATACCCATGAATTTCACCCAGCATCTGTGGCTTTTGATAAGATACAAGCTCATTGCTATAGTGCCCAGGTGTTATTGCCCTTCCAAGCTCTCTGACCCTGACTGCTGTGTGACATCCCTGAGACATACAAACCCTTTCTTGGATTTCCCTCTACCTGTGATTTCCTTTGGCCTCCCCACTTCTGGATGGTGGCCCCTGTGCTGGAGACAGAGAGGAGAAGTTAAAAGATACAAAGAGGAGGATTCAGGAGGCAAAGTGAGACTACCTTGCTCTAAAAGGTCCTCCCCAACTTTCCATCAGAAGCGCTCTTTTTTGTCCAGCAGGGGGTGCCTGCGGAGGCAAAGTCGTGCTTGCGTTGGTAACTGGGAATTCAGATCAAGGGATAGTGAAGGTGTCCTGGCTGCTCCTGGTGGGTGGGTGAAGTTGGACTCAGACAGAGGGTAGCCAGGGACCGGACTGGGCTGTGGTAATTGTAACGGGGCCCTCCCAATACAACCACCTAAGCGTGCCAGCGCTCTTGAGTTCTCAAACCAATGTAAAACCTAGGGATGAAAGACTCCTGGGACCCTGGTCTTCCAGAGGACTGTTGTCCACAGGATGCACAGTAAGGTATTGCTGGGGTTGGCTCGCTGCACCTTTCTTGCCGCTGCTCAAGGTTGGAGGGGAAAGAGAGTGACAGAATTGTGGGAGGAGGAAAGTGGTTGGATCTAGGGAGAACACCAGATTAGCCTGCTGGCCAGAGAAAGCCAAGCCAGGTGAACCATGTCTTGCTCTGGCTTCCACCCCTCTAACTCTGCCCCACCTACAAATGTCCCCCAAAAGTTAAAATCCTCAGCCTCCTAAAGCACAAACAGAAAGCAGCCTTACAGTCTTTAAGTCAAGCCCAAGCATGACTAGAAGTCTGTAAGAAGCTGTTTCTATCAGAAGCACTGTTTCCATAAGGGGAGGGTTCTGTGAGGTGGGTGGCCTGGAGGCCAGGAGAAGAAGAGCATCAGGACTTGTCAGGGGCCCTTTATGGAGCTGGCAGCTACTGGTGAGCAGCTCAGTTTGAATGGAGAAGTGAGAAAGAGGCTTCAAGGGCCATGGCGCAGACCTCTGAGGCCTCTGGCTCCAACATCTGTGCATTTTTGAAATTGTAGGATTTGAGCAGCCAAGCAGGAGTGGGCATAATGCGGCTTCAGAGAGGATGTTGCTGAGAGTTGTGATGTCACATGCTTGTGGTCCGGTCATACAACAGGGATCTGCCCCTGCTGGCTTGTCACTTGACTTCCTGCTATTCCACCAAGGGTATTTCTCATGGGAGAGAGGCAAACTTCAGGGTTTATTGCTACTGTAATCTGACCTGATTTGCTGGTTTGACCACAGAGTAGGAGTCACAGATGATTCAAGGGTATAAACCTTTGTGGGGAAGACTGTTACCCATGTCTAGTGGCCTGGGGACCACAAGGACAAGGCAATGGCTCTTCCATGCAGAAGAAAGCTGCAGACATCTATGACCTTAGCACCCTTGCTGCATGGATCTCTTGTATCTTCTGGTTTTAGTATTTTGCCTCTTGCCTTCCAGCTGTGCAACATGCCACTGCAGAATGTGGCTCTTTCCAAATCACTTTCTTGACAATGTTGCTTCCTTCTACCACTATCCTGGGGTGTGTAAGATTACTACTCTGCAGGCAAGGACTTCTCAGTATGCATTTTCCTGCATACCAGACCCTGGCAGTTCTCACCTACACTCAAGGTCTACTTTAGGGACCACAGGGCCCTGTCTTTCCCAGTGTAATCTTTGTTTCCACATGACCTGTGCTGCTTTTCCAATGAATGGCATTCCTTCCCCACGCTAGGGAGGTGCCAGTGAAAACTTCCTTTTGCTTCTGTATGCCCATCCTACAAACTGCGTATGTACTCAACAACCCAGGAAACCAGATTATCCAGTGGCATGCTCATCATGACGGTTCTCCATGAAAGGCAAGACACTTTTAGCAACTACAAAATTCACTTTCAGAGAGAGAGAGAAAAGAAAAGCAAACAAAAAGACAAAAGAATAATCCCAGGAGACATTCATTCCTCTCACAGCTGCCTACAGGAATCAGAGCAGAAAAAGTGTCCAGAGATCTTCACTACATTATCTGCGTTTTGTCTCTGGGTTCCATGTAGGTTACTTCCAGCCCCAAGGCAGTGACTTCATGGCTGAGCAAGTCCAAAGTCTGACCTCCCCACTAAAAGTGTTGCCCTTTTCACCAGAATCTCTCTCGCAGAAGCTATCTTCTTTTTTTTTTCCACAATGGGGCAACCACATGTGGTGTCCTAGTCTATGTTGGTGGTATGGGGGAGGAGTAATTCTGAAAAAGGGCAGCAGGGTTAGACTGCATCAGGGCTGGAATAAGCTTGAAGGACTGTGTCACCAACCTGCTAGTGCCTCCATGTACAACCCCTGAGCTATATGATCTGGGATCTCTGAGACCAGGCCAGGGAAGTTGTGGAGTCTTGGGATGAGAAACAGCTGCAACCTGAGTGCTAGAGTCCTTTTTTCCCCTGCAATGGGCAGCAGGGAACTTCTAAGACTATTTTGTTGCCTGTTTTCTCTCCATCATCTATAGCAGGGTATAAAGGAGCAAAGCAGAAGGATTGATACTTCTGACTATGGATGCAGATAGCTGCCTTGTGGAAGGGCAATGCTGCGTGGTGTAGATTGGCTCAGACCCAAGAGGGGCACTGTGGAGTCTAGCCCAGGTGCTAGGTGGCTGGTGGAGATCAGCCACAGCAATAGCAGCAGCGGCAGCAGCCCCTGGCAACACAGTCTCTAGGGACTCCCAGCCAGATAGCTAACATCTCAGTCTGCACCATTGTGAGTATTCTTATTTCATTAGACATAAAACAGAGTTGTGTCTTTCCAGGCAGTACTTGGATGACAGACAACCTGGTAACACCTAGGGTACATGGTTTTGCTTTTAACCAGAATCTCCACAGCTATCCACCAAAACAAGGATCACCCCAAACGCACACTGCCCTTCCACAGGCACCCACCAGGACCCTCAATATGTCACATCCCCAGCCACTGTAGCAAAGGAAGTTGGCTGCATCCTAACCATTCAAACTTTCAACCACCACTCCCCCACTGCTATGTACCAAGGACTGACAGAGAATGGATGAAATCAGACTCCACAGCCTGTGTTCCCTTGTACTAGGCCTCTTCATTCTGCATGCAAGCCCACTAACAACTAATGGCCGCACCACAATGGTCTGAAACAAGGGCTGTCTGTTGGAACTTAAAGCAAAGTAGTTTTCTCTGCGAGATGTGAGCTGTTTTCCCCAAAGATCTGACATTCCTTTCCTTTTATTCTGTAGGGAAGAGCCATGGAAACTTGAACCTGGACCCTATTATACACTTTTCTGTGTATACTCAACTTATTGCAAAAATACTGCCAGAGTATGGCAGTGTTATCGCTGGCATGATCATTGCCAATTCTCTCAAGAAAGTGTATTGTTCTTTCATTAAGTCAGGTACTCCAAGCAGAAAGAGGAAACTCAAAGTAAGGAAATAAATGCATCGCCCAAAATAATGAAGCCTTCTGCATGAGGACTAGCAGGTATGCAAATAGAAAATTCTTGAAGAAATATCATTCCTGTGGTTCCCAGGGTGACTGACAGCCACAGGGAAGTGATCTTTTGTTCTGGCCTAACACAAGCATGACCATTCTTCTTACTGGAGTCCTTACTATACATTTTTCATTATTTTAGATAATACTCTTTTTACTTATAGTGAATAATTAAATATAAAACAGCCTCAGGCAGGTCTTTAGGAAGTATTCCAAAAGGAAGCATTATTATCACTTTAGATGACAGTTCTATGCATGTTGTTGCCCCTGGAGACCATCCAGTGCAACAAGATGTAGAGGTGGAAGTCAGTGATATTGATGATCCTGACCCCGTGTAGGCCTAGGCTGATGTGTGTGTTTGTGTCATAGTTTTTAACAACAAAGTTTAAAAAGTATAAAAAAATTAAATAGAATAAAACTTATAGAATAAGGCTATAAATAAAGAAAAGTTTATGTTTTAAGCTTAATGTTACTATAAAAAGAGCCAAAAGTTAAAAAAAATTTAAAAGTTTATAAGGTAAAAATGTTAAAATAAGCTAAGGTTAATATATTATTGAAGAGATAAAGTGATTTTTATATATTTAGTTTACCCTCACTGTCCAGTGTTTATAAAGTCTACACTACTGTACAGGAAATTTCCTAGGCCTTTACATTCACTCACCACTCACTCACTCAGTCACCCAGAGCAACTTTCAGTGTTATAGGCTCCACTCATGGTAGGTGCCCTATACAGGTGTACCATAAAAGTAATATTTTGAATTATACTTTATCAGTATTTACATATGTTTAAATACAAACTTACTGTTACGTTATGTTACAGTTGCCTACAGTATTCAGCACAGTCACATACACAGGTTTGTAGCCCAGGAGCAATAGCCTATACAATGTGTGTGTGTGTCTATACCATAGGTTCGTAGTAGGTTATGCTACCTAGGTTTGTGTGAGTTCAGTTTACGATGTTTGAACAATGATTAAATTGCCTCAGCATACATTTCTCAGAACATATCCCTGTTGTTAAGTAATGCAGGACTGTATTTGTAGCTTGTCTGGAATTGGTAGGGCTAGTGAGAGAGATGAAGGCATGTCTAACTTCCCCCCATATCATCAGACCTAGTTGCTCTAGCCCCAGCATAGTTAATTTGTGGTATTTTCTCTTCCCTAAAGATTTGTTCTAGGGATAGGGATAAGGGATAGAGGAGGTGACAGAATTTACCAAGAAAACATGCTGCAGGCCTACTAGAAAGGCAATAGTAGCAGTCATGGTTCCCCTATTAGCAGCATGTTATAAAACATGTTTGTCTTCTTCAGCTCTACAAAACTTTGAATTCAACATCCACTATCCTCTGTAAGGACTAGCCAGTGGGCACTGGTACTTCCAGATACCCAGCAGAAACCTATACTTTTTGCTTAATATTGTATGTAAAAAGTCTACCTCTATGCTTGGTGTTGGTTGATATTATTGTAGTCCAGGTCAGGGAGGGACATACGGAGATATGTTCCTTATGTACAATGTGGAAGATTTGGGACCTGGTCTTCTGCCAGAGCAGGAAAAAAATGATACATTTATCTTTATATACATCTTAGCACCAATAGATTTCAGCCATTCTCTCTCTCTCTCTCTCTCTCTGAAGTTAATGTGCCTCAGTGGAATAACTGGTCTCTAGGACTTCATTCTAGAGAACATCAACACCAAGTCTGTTCACCTGTTGCTGGGATACTGAGGAAGATCAGTGGACACTAGCAGCTCATAAACCTGTCCACAGCCAACACCAAGAAAGACTCCATCTGAAAAATCTGTAACATCATTACTGACTGCTAGGGTATCCTGGGGATGGGGACTAGGAATAGATGAGGGGTAAGGGAGAAAATGGAATGGCACAGGTACCGAAAACTGAGTTGCTCTGTTGTTTACACTATAGTTTATCTGTACCTTTTCTCTGACCTTAGCATTGGAAGCAATAGAATAATTCCTTTTGTAAACATACATGGTGGTTTGGAAAAAAAAATTAAGGCTCAGTATACTATCAGGTAAACTAGATTTCTACAAGTTCACCCTTTTCTGTAATTTTTTTTTTCTTGTCCTTGATTCATCCCAGTCCCTAATATTAGATACCTACTTCTTTCCCAAGTGGGGCTTTGAGATCTCAGGAAGTCTCTCTGGTCCAAAGCACAATTATAGCTTGCCTTTTTTCACAGGAGATGCAGAGGAATGCATGGGGAATGGTTTTCCCTTACCTCACTCATTTCATTGAGAGTGGAAAAAAAAAAATGTTCTTTTTCTCTTTGAGCTGGACATCAGAAAGTTTATAACAAGGATTGAGCCCCTTTCTAAATTGTCTTGCATCTTCCTTTGAACAATAGACTGCTTCTTTATCCCCAAATACCTTTGTCTTATGGAAGAGTTGTGCTTCCTTTTCTCCAGTCACCTTTTTTGGGAGATTTCGGTACTGTTCTCTGCAAAAGGGACCTCTTATTGTTTTAACTTTGAGATCTCTGAGCTGCTGGGATTTCCCTTTTATTTTATCTGAAAATAAGGTGCCCTAACATACATTTTCCCTTCCCTAGAGCAGTGAAGAGTACAATGGCAGCCATAGGGAAAAGGAATTGAGACGGAAAAGGAATCTTGAAGCCCAGAGATATTTATTTCTGATCTGTGTAGCAGTAGGCTACTTCCGTTCCTTGAATAGGCATATAATGGAACCAAAGAGCCAAGGCTTTTTTGTCAAATATCTGGCTCTGATTGCAGTTTTTGCTATGCTGCCATCACTATTTTATGTCCATAGGTTAAATAGACTATGGATGCTATGGCATTCTACATTTCTTCCCCCACCTGCATGGACATGAATCTCATGCCATCCCTATCCCCGCTAGTTATTGGAACTTGCCAAATAATTACAAGGAAGAATGAGAGTTCTTTTTTAAGGGAATTAATGAAGTACTGATGAAGTTTGTATAGACTTCTAACATCTTTTTTTCTATTCCGTGCTTTAGTATGATTGGTAACAGGTCAGGAGAGTGGTAACAGTTGTCTGCCTGAAACAAAGCCTAAGAAGTGTTAATAGAGTTATCTGGCTATTTGGGGAAAGAAGGCAATTATGTCAGTAAGATGTGAAGATGGCCCCTACATCCTGATTTAAAGTGTTCAAGACAATGGGCTAACAATTAGATTTATATGATAAAAAACAATAATGGGCCAGTAGAACAACAAGGGCACAATCAATCCCGTGATAAATTATACAAGTGGGTGGAACATGTGGCTTTGATATGGGATCAAGCAGACCTGGTGTATAGAAGAATGTCCCAGGTAAGAGAGGACATAAGGTCACTCCAAACTATCTGGATGAAATGGGGACTCTCTGATCCTTGTATCTGTCTATTTGTGAAAAATATAACTGTGCGAGGGATTGCTAATCTCTCATCAGAATTCCCTCACCATACTAGATCTGTCCTCAGCCACTTCCCACTTCCAGTTTCTCAAGGCCTCCCTTTATTTCCAGCCCTCTAAGAAATATGTCTTCTCCAAACCTTTCCCTTTTATCTGTCATTGCCCTTTTTTAACTGTCTCTGGCTATAGAAGGAAAGATTGCTATGAAACAGGCAATAGTGTAGGGGAAGGAAGTCGTTCAGCTCAATCCTACCTTTTTGCAGGAAAAAAAAAATCAAAGACTTAAGGACACAAAAGTGTGTCAGAGTTATATTTCCCGACTGCCAAGCAGGTGCTGTCTTCCTGTTCTATACCTATAGAGGTATATGCAAAGAAAAAAATGTTAAACTGTGGGGAATATATGGTTATATGATGTAAAAATTATTTTTTATGGATTTTCTGACATCTGTTCTGATATATGATGTCAGATGATATATGATGTCATATATCTGTTCTGATATATGATATATAAAAATTTAAATAATTTTAACACGATCTGGATATATCTCAGCCTCTAGATTCAACTCTACTAGCTATGCTAAGAGTATGGAAACAAACTATTCCCCCTTCTAAAATGGTATCACCTGAATTTCTAACCAGTGGTAGTGGTGTTAATCTGGTCTTGAACCCTAGACATTGAGGTGGTAAAGGCAGATAGATGATTGTGGCCAGACAACACATTAGTTTATTAAACTTTGAAATATGTCTCCATGGCCTGAGCAATTTGGAGCAGTTCCCACCACCCGGACAAACCAGATCCTGTAAGGACTATATTGGCTATATATTGTCTTCATTATCCTTCTCTTCCTCATCTTCTTCTATCTCATCATCAACCTGTAACATCCTTTATCGAGGAAGGGTTCTTTGTCACTGCAAACTTCCTCCTCCTACTACTCCATTAGAGCCTGCCCATCATTCACATTTTGGATTCTCTGCTCTTTGAATGAAAGTAATTGGGGGATGGAAATTTGAGGCTGCACTGCAACTTCTTGATTCAGTTCCACAGAGGGCACCTGCACTGCCTTGTGAAGCTGATCAGTTGGTTCTTAGAGATTTGAGTCCACTCCTCTGGGTCATTTGAGAGGTGCACATTGTCTCTCAGTCCTTGGAACAAAGGCCTTTTATATGACTTCACTTCTGGTGTGAGTCTTCTCCAGGATATTCTCAGCCTTGTTCAGGCGCCTCCAAATTTTCCCAGATGAGCCTGCCCTTGGCCTGAGGTGACATAGTACAGAAGCTGGCTTTTTGGTTTGGCTAAGTTTGAAGATTTGGAGGTCTTCTTCCCTGCGATGGTAGAGAAGTTCAAGTCTGTGCTGTCGATCAAGACAGGGGACATATCTTTAGCATGGCCACAGATGTTCCTCGTGAGTTTGCCTTGGGCTGTGCTTTTTCTGGTTATGGGGTCCCTGGTTGAGGTTTAGGACCATGTACTTCTCCACTGGTCAGAGCCCCTCAGTTTATACTGAGTTGTATTTTTGGCTTTTTTCAAACATGTGGCTTGCACACTGGAGTTGTGATTTTTCAGATTTTGTAGGAACCCAGAAGTCTGGTGATGAGTGTGGCAGCCATAAACTACAAATTCTGCCATGGAGAAGGTGATAGCAACTTGCTTGGCAAACTGTCTGGGTGAGATGCCCAGTTGGCTCCAGTGGTTTAGGAGGGCCTTTGGTCTTCTGTGCTGCTCCATAGCTACTCTAGCCAAGGGTCCAGGTTAGGAGAAGAAGAGGGGGGAGTGGTTGCCATGGCACCACAGCTTTGTAACTTCACTGAAGCAATGAACAGCAGTCCCTCTGGTATTGCCCTTTGTTTCCGAGGGCTTTAGTAACAGATTTGTACTAAGTACTGAAAGAGAGAATGCTAGCCTGATCATGAGGTTATGCTGGCTTCTTCATATATCTATCTTCCACTACTGCTTTCTATATAAAGAGATACAATCATGTTCACCATACCATAATATTTCCTTGAGGTAGATCCACCTTGCCCCTGACATAGGGGGAAGCTCCAAGCCAATCACACATCTAAGGACACAGTGATGCTGTTGGGGAATGTCAGAAATCTGTGACAACTGTAAACCTAGAAATAAGAGAGGCCTTTCTCAGCTTATTTTCTCCATAGAATCTAAGCAAAGACAATGAGAGAGTAAGCCTCTTTTAAAAGGGCACTTGTATGTGATCGTATTAGTGTACCAGGGCTTCCGAAATGACAAACCACAGACTGAATATAAATTACCCTGAACAACACAAATTGATTTTCTGGAAGCCAGAAACCCAAGAACAAGATGTCAGCAAGTTTGATTGATTTTTTATTATTGTTATTGTTCTTTTTTAAAAAAACATTTTAGAAAGGGTATTGCATATGTTATCCAGGCTGGAGTACAGTAATGTAATGATATCTCACTCTAACTCCTGGGCTACAGTGATCATCTGGCCTCAGCCTCTTGAGTAGTTGGGATTATGGGCCTGAGTCACCATACCAGGCTAATAAATTTTACTTTATTTTTTATTTTTTATAGAGACAGGGGTCTCATTATGTTGCCAGGGTGGTCTTGAATTCTCAGCCTCAAGCAATTCTCCCACTTTGGCTTGCAAAATGCTAGGATTATAGGCATGAGCCATCATTCTCAGCAAGCTTTTGTTTCTTAAAAGGCCTATTTTGGCTACTAGATGGCAGCCTTTGTCCTCACATAGACATCCCTCTATAGTTATTGTTCGTAATGCCCTACTCTCCTGTTATTGTAAAGCTACTAGTCATACTAGGTTAGGACCCATCCATAGGACTTCATTTTACCTTAATTATCTCTACAAATAGAGGTTCAAATACAGTCACATTTCAAGAGCTTGAGGTTAGGTCTCCACCACAGAAATTTGTGGGGGACACGGGTTAGCCCATATCATAGTTTTATCTCTTTTCTGTTGCCTGGTAATGGTAGACCTATGTCTCTGCCAGAGTATATCCCCTCAAACAGGCTTTCCTGTCATCTAGAAAGCAGCCAGTTAAGAAGGTAAATTGGTTTTAGTGAAATTTAATTACAAGTAAAATCTACCAATCCAGAAAATCTCTCCACAAAAGTAGAAGAGGAAAAAAAAGTTATATAATTAAATGAACATTAAATCATAATATGATGTGCATCACAGGAAATCCACTAAAGAGATCAAAAAGACAGAAAAAATTCATCTTTCCAAATAGCCAAGCACATACAATCCATTATATCCATGTGTAACTGCCTCCATGAAACAAATTTCAATGATCCCTGTATATTTTTCTAGTCCTCTCCCTTAAGTAACTATCTGACATTATGAGTTACTTCCCATAAATGGTGGATTTCATGCAAGAGAAAGCAATTGAGACTCTGAAGGCCCCACAGCAGACTTCTTGACACCAAGGTTCACCATTCCCCAAAATATGTGGCACATCCTTGGAAAGCCGTTGTCTCCATTAGTCAGGGACACAGATTTGACTCAGCTTCTCCAGTTCTCCTGACCATATCTTTTGTATTTAAAAATTTCATTCTTTCTTGGCAATCCTCATTTTCTCAATAATTGGATTTTAGTGTTGTGAGCAACTGGACTTGGGCAAAATCCCTTTGTGGTTTCAATAACATACATTCTTAAGATAAGCAATACTGTCTCTCGAGAAAGAGGATTTGATAGGACCACGCCAATAGTTTTGAAATGAAGCACCATCCAAAGATAGGCTCCTACAGAGCTGGCAGATTGTCCATATTCCTTTATGATTACATTCCAAAGACTTATCTTTTAAGTACTTGAGAAGACATTCCTTGGTTATAAAGTTGACAAGAGACTTCTTTAGATTTTAAAAAGATTTACA
>CAUYRB010029290.1:0-28643 GCA_963574695.1 Propithecus perrieri
CTCGGGATTTGCCTCACTCTCCTGGAGTCCCCAGGCAAGTAGCACCTGGGAGGGCTGGCGGGTAGGGAACTCGCAGTCTGAGTACCCCTCAGTCTGTTGTAGAGCCCCAAAAGGAAAGGTCCCGTTCCTTGGAGATGCCTCGGTGTGATGGCTAACTTGTCTCTCTGGGCACGCCCAGGTAGGGAGGGGGAAGGAGAGAACGGAGCACTATGGCTTCTGCCACTAGGCTCGGGTCTGCGCCCAGGGAGGTGCCCCGAAGGGGCTGGGAGCCCGGCGCTGAGTCCGCAAGAGGCCACTGCTCACTGGCGGCAGCCGTGTCTGGGCTGGTGTCGGCAGGTCTCTCCAGCTGCTCAGGAGCCACCCGCAGTCCAAGATGCAAGGGAGGGGGAAGTTAACCGCTCCACCTACCCTTGTCGCTGGTCTCCAAGCCTCTCGGGACCTTTTTCCTTCCAGTTCTCCTCCGCAACATCTTCCCGTGAAGTCTCCTATAGTTTCATGCACCCTTCCTTCTGACCCTCACCCGATCTACGTTTTTCTACTAGTTAATTTTTTTTGCTTTCTTCTAAAATCAGTCTTTTTTGCAGAGACACTCTGACTGGTGGCTTTTCTCATCTGCCATCTTGGCTTGGGCCCATATTTTTGTTTTTGGGGTTGGCTCACATGAAGTTTGCATCTTTGGAGTTCTGTCCCACCCCCCGCTCTATGAGAAACCTACAAGCACAACGAGATTATTTGGCTCATCTCTTCTTTGAAGCTAAATCCCTTTCTGTTTGAATGATGTCTCCCCAGGGTGAGGAAGGGAAACGTCTGCAGATCGACAATCGATCACTGGTGCCTGTAATCAAAGCTACGGCTTCCGGGTCATTCCACAGCTTGAGTCCTGTGGTGACGTGTGTAGGTTTGCAGAACAGGTCGCTAATGGAAAGCGGGAAGGAAATAATTGGATATTTCTCCTTCTAAGGATTCATGAGATGGAAAAATTAGGGACCCTCTAACACAAGAAGTCAGGATAGCCTAAGGGAATCTTTAATAGGCTTCATCAGTCAGTCACTTTGGCCAAAATGAATAGAGATAATGAATAAGTTACACATTTAAGGCTCTCTCTGGCTGCTTGAAAAAAATGAAATGAGGGAGACTGATTTTTGGTCAAGAATATAATCTAAAAACGTCAATGCTTATTGCCCAGGTGAAGAGCTTTTGATTTTTTGGTGTCTGAGATTACCCACAGAAGAGTAAAATACTATAAAGTCACCTGGCTTCACAATAGCTCTGGCTGGTTTTGGTTGTTGATAGACTCTTATTCTCTGATTCTTAAGAGCTCCTGTAAGAAAACTGTCCTGAGACTGCTGTGTGGCTCTGTGAGCTACTAGGAATCCTTTGCTGACTTCAAAACTCAGTGTAGACGTGTGTCAGAGTGGGCCTCACCATGCCGCCCCATTCCTCCTCCCCCTTAGTCTTTAAAAAGCAGACTCTGGGTATTCTAAAAAATAGAGAAAGAGAAAAACATTACTGGGTATATTGAATTACGTACACCATGACAAATGTCTACTCTTGTGGCTTAAAGATGATAATAAAATTATAACTCTATTATTCTGATTTCACGAATAGAAACCGAACATACGCTTTAACACGTGAGAAAGATCAGCATAGGCAGGAGTGAGTAAAAATATCAGATTAAAGAATCAGACTTGTTAAAACTGAAGGTATGGTAATTATTGGATAAAATTATTGGATAAAATATAAAAATAACAGAACACATAATAAGTATGAGATAGGGATTATTATTTCTCTCATTTTACATATGAGGAAACTGAGACATAGAAAGATTAGGTAGCTTGTCCAAACTCACCTACTTCATAAATGGCAGAATCTAGATTTGAAGCCAGGCAATCTGGTTCTATAATTCATATAAATGTTTTAATATTTTATAGAAATAAAGGAAGGTATGAAATGTGTGATACAAGCAAAAGAGATTTCAAAATGGACTTGGCTGTTTTGGAAAACAATGAAATAGAACTTCCAGAAATGAGAGAGAAAATAAGTGAAATTTAAAACTTACTGAATAGATTAATCTACAGGTTAGACATGGCTGAAAGTAAAATACTGAACTGGAAAGTAGCTCTGAAGGACTTACCCAGATGCAGCACAGAAAATGAGAAGCAAAATATAAATAAATAGGGGGGTAAGAAACATGGAGGACAGAGTTTGTTTATTCAACATATGTTTCATAGAAGCTCCTTAAGGAGATAACAGAGCAAAGGGGGGGAAGAGGAAATACTAAAAGTGACTGAGAAATTTTTACAGAATTGACAAAAGATACCACTCCTCAGTTTCAGCAAGCCAAACAAAGCCTAAGCAGGATAACAAAAAGAAACTCACATCTAGGCATATTGTAGCAAAGCCTCAGAACACCAAAGACAGACAATCTTAAAACAGTCCGAGAATAAAAATACAGATTACCTACACAGATCTAGACTGATTACCGATTCATAACAGCAACAACAGAAGCCAAGAAAATGAATTAATATTTCCAAAACATTGCAGGAAAATCTTTCTGTCAACCTACAATTGTGTACCCAGCAAAAAGAATGAAAGCAAAATAATTACATTTAAAGATAAATAAAAGCTAAAAATGTTTATCCCCAATGACTCTCATTAAAGGAAACTCTGAAAGATATAATTTAGGTAGAAGGAAAATCTTAGATGGTAGCCTGGAGTGAAGAAGGAACAGTGATCAATGAAAATTGTAATTATGTAAATATAAGCACTGACATTGACTATATAAAACAATAATAATAATGTCTAATTTATGGGGTTAAAAAATTCTGGAAAATGATAGTATATAATAGTATTAATATATGAGAGAGGACAACTGGAATTAAAGCATGCTTAGATCTTCGTATTGCTTGTGGGAAAGATATAGCTGTTGGTTAAACTTGTTTGTACGCATATGCAATTTTCTCGGGTATCCACTAAAAGGATTGAGATTAGGCATGGGGAAAATGGAAAATGAAGAAAAACATCCAAATTAAAGAGTGAAAAAGGAAAAATAGCAAAATAGGCAATTCAACAGATGATGAAAACAAATGGGTACTATCAATGGAAAAAGACTAATCATGGAATTTAAATGCTATAGTTGGTAAAACTAATTATAAACAAGAGGAATAAAAATGAAACGCAGCTATGTGGTATTTACAAAGACAAACTTAATATAGAGGGACAAAGGTTAAAGGATGGAAAAAATACACCAAGGATGGTAAATACACAAACCAAAACAAAGTTAGCGTAGCTAAATTAAACAAAATACAAAGTAGACATTAAGTAAAAATAGAAAAGAATCACTAGAAAAATGATAAAAGTTTAATTATTCAGTAATCACAACCATTCTATAAGAGAAAGAAAGGAAGTTCTAGCCATTCTAAATGTGTAAAAGTGAGAAGGAAAAAAAAGGGAAAAGAAAAAAAAAACAAGTAGAAAGTGACAAATTCATCATCTCTGCTTGCAAGGTGGCAGCCATCTCAGTAATTGAGAGCTCCCCAAATCAGAAAGGATATATTAATATTTGAAATCCCAATGGACAGACCCAGAATGGTGTGTGTCTTGCAACTGGAGAGTACACTTCTTTTTCAAACACACGTAGAACATTAACTAGAACTGTATCCTAGCCTCCACAAATTGCAAAGAACTAGGCTCATATATACCACAGACTCTACCACAACGCAGTTAAGTTCAGAAAAAAATTACAAAAAGATAAACTAGAAAAATCCCATATCTTTGGAAAATTTAAAATATACTTCTAAACAACCCATGTGTCAAGACAAATATGAAACTACTTAGCATTAAAACTTGTTTGAGACAGCTCAGACAATTTACAGGGAAATATATAATCTTAAATTATCATATTAGAAAAGAAGACTGAAAATAGATGAACTGAGATACTTAGCCTAAACAGCCAACTTGAGAAATTAGAAAGACCGGAAGAATCCCCCCAATGGAAAGAAAAAACTAAAGACATGGTATTGAATTATAAAATTCATGTGGAAGCTCATAGGACCCAGAATGACCTGCATAGGAAAAACAGGAAGAGAAACTTCCCTATCAAGACTTAGAAAGCACGTATTAGGACCAAGGGAGTAGACTAGTGAGCCCCAAACGGCTCTGCACATATATGGGAAGTGAGAGATGGCAAAGCTGGCATTGCAAATTAACCAGGAAACAGGGCACTTTCAGTACATGGTATTGGGACCATTGGATAAAAAAATACAGATTCTACCTCCTACCGTACACAAAAATCAATGCCACCATGGGTCAAGATCCTGTACATTAAAGAATGTCCACTCTTGGACAATAAATTATAGGGTGACCTTCTAACCATATGATTTCTCAATTTAGACTTTCAACAATATTCTTATTCATT
The DNA here is from genome assembly GCA_963574695.1 of Propithecus perrieri. Lineage (NCBI taxonomy): Eukaryota > Metazoa > Chordata > Mammalia > Primates > Indriidae > Propithecus > Propithecus perrieri. Next base: position 4,418 of record CAUYRB010029290.1, read on the forward strand.
CAACGAGTATCTTCTGTGTGCCTACTATGTTCCTGCCACTGTTCTAGACACTTGGAATGTGACAGTAAACCAAAGACCCTCACCTTGCAGGGTTTACATTCTTGTGGGTGATTAGCATAGATGGCACTTATTATGTATCAGGCACTTTCTAAGCCTTGACTTAAGTCACTTAATTCTTGATTGATGCTGTTGTTATTTGTAAGTGGCAGAGCTAGGATATGAAGCCAATCTCATCCCTTAGAATCCCAGCTACTGCTGCATTATACCTATTATCTCTTTAGCCCATTGCCTGGGGGAAGAGCATGCTGTGAAATGCTTTTGCTGAAATTTGTGTGTGATTCTAAGACATCCACTGTGTGTCATGAATGAACTTTCGCTCTATGAACCTAACATGACACTGAATATGCATAACACCATGCGTCCTTGGAAGAATCTGGAGACTAGCTACTCAAATAACGTTCTGTGTCGTGTGGCTCAGATGAGAAAGCCTGGCTGAGAAAGGCTGCAAAGATCATCGTGTCAGAGACCAGAAAGTGAAGGAGAGCACAACTAAGTTGGAAATCTATTTTGTAGCTGCCCATGAAGTTCTTTCTAAAGAATTACATTACTCGTTGCCATGGTAGTAGCTGTCAGAAGTTAAGCTTCTCAAGCATCACTGAGAAAATTACTATTTCCTGTGGCTGGCAGGATGCCCTAATAGATGAAAGGCAATAGCAGAGATCTGATCAGTTTTCGGGGACATCTGAATTTGCCTGTTTCTTCAAATGAACAATCTTTCTTGGTAGTGAGCGGTCATTAAGATATGCTTCCTGAGTTGCTTAGGTAACATTTACACAGAACAGAGAGCGTGTAAGTCCTGGACTCTCAATTCTGTAAATCACAGCCAGTAATGAGCGTAATTTGCGAGAGCCCACACACATTTTATTTCCAAAATCCACTTTCTATTTTCTTTCAGCTCGGCAACTAGAAACTGAATTGGAACCATAGTCGAGGCCACCCAGTGCAGCAAATGCCATTGAAACGTGACATTTTAGAGATGAAGGATCACTGAGCGGGCCTAGCCTTCACGTTTTTCAAGTCAACTTGGTTCCTTTTTAACAGCTAGAATTTGTTAGAATTCTCAACCTCAGATGAAGATAAAACCTACCTCCTTATAAGTTTTGCCCACTTCTCTAAGTTGTGCAGTTACAGCACTTCAAGTGGAAAAGATAAGATTTGGGAGGCGTGATAAAGATCTTCAAATATTTTTGGGTTACTCAGTAGAAAGTGTAAATTCTATAGAAAATGACTTCAATTTATAAGTTTAAAAAGCCACCATGAAACTATGAATATCATTACAAGATTACCCAAAGAAATATCTGTATTTACATAGTGCAGTTGAGAACTGAGGCATAGATAGGGATTTAGCCTATTGGAAGCTTACCCGCACCTCCAAATCTGATGCTGACTCATCTGTGCGAAATTCAGACCATGTGGCATATGAGCACCTGGTTGTTGCTTTCTCCTGCTGGTAGATTTTCACAACCACCATTTTTATTCTATTCTCAGAAAGTAAAGGCTTTAAGACATCTTCTTTGTTTTCTGTATCTGTAGGCATCTTTAGAACTCCATGGTCAACAAATTTGACAGTCGATAAATCTTTACTTTCAATTTCTACTATTTTCCCCTTGTAACTGCTTTATGATTGGAAGGTTGAGCATATCCTATAATGTCTTAATCGTCTCCTAGATGGGACAAAACCACGTGTTCTCTTGTTTTGTATTTCTTTTTCCTCTGAGATGCTACCTAGCATTCATTTCAGCTCTCCTAGCAGGGATGCTGGAGGCCCACGTAACAGATGTTCTTCCCCTAGGACCACTCCCCTTTGCTTCCGCTCTGAGCAGGCAGAGATGCCTGTATTACAGCCAGTTCCTGCTGGTCTCTGTTGCACAGAACAGCGTGCTAAAGCAGCCCTGCTGGTGTTGTATAATTTAACCTTGTTACAGTGGAGTGGCAAGGAGGTACCTTTGATTGTCTTGCCATGAGTCCGTGGATCTGAAATTTTGTAGCAAAAAGCTCAACAATAACCGTCATGGCGGGGAAATGCTGCCATTCTACCATATATTATCCACAAAGTAAATTCCAGACACGTGAAAACCATACCTCGAGCCCATTAGAAAACAAATCTAGCTTGTGCCTGTGGATAGGGAAGTATTTCTAACTGGATCTCCAGATACACACACACGAGCTGATAAATCTGGTCAAATAAAAAAATTTTAAAACTATGCAAAGAAACACCTTAAGCAAAGTTTAAAAGGGAAGAAAATACTGACTGAAGGTATTTGAAATCAGGATTAGCATCCAGATTATGTAAAGATGTCTGAGAAAAAGACAGACAAAAATGGTCAAAGGCTAACACAATTTGGCCAGGGAAACCGGAATGGTGGCGGGACATCGGAAAAAAATGTTCTCTTGTCTACTAACGTAGGAAATGCAAAACAGTGAGATGTCATCTCATACCCATCAATTTTGTCTTAAAACAAAATCTTCAAACCCTGACAACAGTTACTGTCCCAGAGGATGTGAAGAGATGAGAATCTTCACACGTTACTGGTGGACTTTGGAAATTAATTTGGCCAAACCTGGTAAAGTTAGAAATGTGCGTATCTTACAACCCAGAGATTTTAAAACACTGTTGTGGGTGTGCACAGCAGGTATGGACGAATAAACCACTTCAATGACCATGACCGAGCCCAAGAAATGGGGACCAGATCTCTATGTATCAATAAGGACAGATCTCAAAAACTGTTGAGTGAAAAAAGCAAGTGACAGCTATAAATACTCTGCTATGATATGATTTACATAAGTTAAAAATTTAACATTATAACGTTAACATGTAGGTTCCGGGTGATATAAACTGAGTGTCATTCTTCTCTGTAGTTGTCAGTATTTTTTGCTTGCATCATTTTTTGGGAAAACATATCTAGAGGGTTCTAGTATTGCAGTATACAGAAGAATCGTGGTAGAGCTGGAAATTACATGTGGATCATCTATTCTAACTCACTTGTTTTTACACGTTAGAAAAGGGAGTCCAAGAGAAGTGCGGTGACTTGCCCAAAGTCACACAGCTAGCTGGTGGTCAGGTCACGGCTGTCACCTGGTCCTTCGATCTGGTGCAGGATTCCAGGCCAACTTTAAGTTAGGCTTGAAGAATATGATTGTATAAAAAATCAAGGAGTACAAATTTTCAAAATCTCCATATAATTTCATCGGTTAAGTCCTTCAAAGGGCAGAAACCACATCTTGGCAAGCACTTCGTTAATGTTTCAATTAATAAACCCTAAACAAATGCTGATTTCCTCATTTTAGTAAAAAAGCAGTATAAGCTACCTCTAAAATGAGACTCAAAAAATACTCAAGTCATTTGGATTAAAAAGTATACAGAAATGAGATACAGTATCTGTAGAATGAGGCCATTCTAACCATAAGAGTTTTAGTGAAGTAAGATCAGAATAATTTAAGTGGACTGAGGGCAGTCAGTTTAAATAGCTGTAAATTGCTGAATTACGTGTCCGAAATCAGATTACTTAAAGTAAAGAGGTTCCTACATATTCTGGCTATCTGGATACTTTCAGAGAATCTATTGTTCTAAGATAGATTAGGGAATACTTTAACATTTAATAGTAGCAGTCCATATTCCTTTATCACTAAAATAAATATAATTCATCTTGGAGGCTGCAGTATGACAAAATTATCAAAATTCCAACATTATAAAGAATTATGTGTCTCACATTTTTGAAATGTTATGCCTGATATTCTTCTTGTAAACTAAAAAAAAAAAAAACCCTATTTATAATCTGAGTTTAGGGGATACCTCTTTCCAACTAATGGAATAGCAGACCAGTGTTCCTACTGAGAATTAGAAAAGCTGAATAAACTACCAAAAATAACTGGGGAGCTGTCCAGGCAGCCAGGACTTGAGATGAAATCCACGGTAGAAGGGAAACTGGGGAGAACCCAAGGTTCTGTTCGCTGTTTTTCTCGTGGGTATGTGCTGATTCTTACATGCAGAAGACTAAGAAATCAGGAATGGTGGGGAGAGGTCTACTAAGCAGCAGGCTCACGGCAATCTCCCTGGGCTGGGGACAGGGAGGCAAATACATATATAATAATGCACGGGCATGTGGGACCCCGAGTCAACTAAGGCTTGGGAAACCAAGATCCCTGGAAAGAGGCAGAAAGAGGAGAACCTTATACCTGGTGGTTTTCCCTTGGAGGTATTTGCTAAACTCCTAAGTTGTTCAGGATAAGAGGCTCAAAGGCTAAAAGCAGGTAAAAAACAGATTGGTGTTTTGGGTAGTCTCAAAGTGTTGAGGTAACAGACTATGGTGTTCAGGACCTGCTCAGGAGGGACCTTAGGAAATACACTAGGCTGTAAGTTGAGTCTCTCTAAGGTTACATGTTTGGAAAGGGCTGAACCAGAGGTAAAACCATCCTTAGAAAAACTGCAATCCTGCCTCAATCATCTCTGTCCCTGCCTTCAGACAGAGTGAGTCCTTTCTAGAAGAAGAAAGCATCGACCATTGCTGTTTAGTTTTTTTATATATACAAAACAAAAACAGTTCTACAGGTAACTCAGATATTAAAACTGTCAGAAATAAGTTTTAAATTAACTATAATTAACATGCTCAAGAAATAGACAAGATGGAGAATTTCACCAGACAACTGAGATGTATGAAAAAAAAATTTATACAACAAAAATCATCAAAATTAAAATTAAGATTAGACATACCTGAAAACTAATGACTTGGAAGATCAGTAGACAATATGCACTAGCACCTGGAGATCAAAAAGGGTGGCGAATACAGGAAAGAGGGTAAGGAATACATGACATATGGTGAAAAAGTATGATACGAGTCCCGGAAAAAGATAAGGGAGGGAAATGGGGCATAAGCAATACACGAAGTCATTATGGTAAAGAATTTTCCCAACCAATGGAAGCCATCAAGCCACAGACTTAAGAAGTACTGCAAACCCCAAGCATCACACACGCTGTCTCTCTCCATCCCTAGACATATCATGGTAACACTGCTGATATGCAAAGAAAGCAGGGGGAAAAAAAAACAGAAGAAAATAAAAAAAAAAACATACTATCTAAATGATCCAAAAAGCAGCAGCATTAAGACCCACAAATAACTTAGCTAACTTCTCAACAGTGATGATGGAAACCAGAAGAAAAAGAATGACATCTTTAAAGCGCTCAAAGAAAACTCTAGCATTCTATAGGCAGTAAACATATCCTTCAAGAAAAGAATGCAAAATAAAGACACTTCCAAACATAAACTGAGAGAATGCATTAGCAGACCCACACTAAAAGAAATAATAGAGTTCTTGAGGAAGGAGGAAAAAGACCCCAGATGGAAACATGGTAACGTGGGAAGAAATGAAGAACCATTTCATACACAAGTGCACACACAATTTGATGATCGACAATAAACATGTGGGAAGCTGTGAATGTTCTAATTTAAATTAGATTCTATTAAGGCAAATGCCACTAAAAGAATACATAAATGTCATGCTAACAGAAGAGGAAAATGGCATAATAAAAATATTCGATTAATCCAGAAGAAGGAAGAATAGTACTGGCTGGGAAAGGAGAAGACAAACAGTAGGATCTAGATGTGAATCCAAATATTAATATATCAGTAATTACATTAAATGTAACTGGGTTACATATTCCAATTAAATGAGAAAATTATCAGACCACATTTAAAGAAAATCTATATGCTGCTATAAGAGATAAGCCCTGAAAATAGAAATACAAAAGGATTAAAATTAAATGGATGAAAAATATTATAAAAATATTAACCAAAAGTAACTGATACATCTACATTCATATAACTTTAAGGCTAGAAGGTTTGGTAGAGATAATGAAGGCTGTTCCATAATAATAGAAAGGTCAATCTACCATGAAGACATCATAATTCTAAATCTATATTCACTTAGTAAACTAATTTCAAAATATAAAGAAAAAAATTGACAGACACAAAAGAGACATGCAAATCTACAATCACAAGACACCTCTCAGGAACCAGTAAGAGTCAGGTAAGAAATCAGTTAAGGATATAGGAGATCTGAAAAACATGACTAATAAACTTGACCTAATAGCCTAACAAAAGCACCCAACGATGATAGAATATTCTTTCCAAGCAGACATGGAACATTTCTCAAAATTGACCATATGCTGTCTCAAAATGGGATCTCAATTATTTTCAAATGTCAGAAAACTATCAAGAGTATGTTAAGCGGTCATGTAGAATTATGTATGCAAGAGTTATTAATGTAACTATAGTTTTCAAGTGTTTGGAAACTAAGCAATACATTTCTAAATAACTCACAGATTAAGCAAAGAATATGCTTTGTTTTGTTCAGAACTTTACTAAGACTCAGGCTCTATTTAAGAAAATCACCAACAGCAAACTATTCATGGTACTATCTCCACTTGTAGTTATTGTTAGTGATTCTACATCCCTAAATTCGATGATTTTTAAGGTTCTTCTTAGCCTTAATAATCTTAAATTTTTTTGGGGGGGAGGTAACCATTATTTCCTAGCATAGCTTTGATCTATTTTGTAACTAGTATGTGGTGGGCACTATATTTGGAACAGTGTGTCATTTAAATCTAATGACCACCCTTATAATAGGTACCACTACTGTCATTACTTAGATAACTTCTCTGAATTTGTTTCCTCATATAAGTTTGCATATCTAGAAAGTACAGGGTTGGATTAACTCCCAAACTCAGGTTCCTTTCACTCGCTCAGTAACATACATTAGCTAGAAAAGTTAAGGATTATCTGCATTACAGGAGTGAGGTTAGACAAATGTAAACATTTGTTAAGAGACCCCTGTCCACCACAGCAAGAACACAGAGAGATAGAATGTGTAAAAACAGGTCAGTTTTTAAAACACAGGACCAATTAATCAAATAAAATAGTTACAGAAAGGTGACATCTAAAAATATATTAGAGTAAGTTTCAAGCCACGCAAGTTCACCAAAACAATTTTTTTATTTCCAGTGTTTAATTGGGTATGCACACAGGCATGACACAGGTTTGGATTCATTAAGCCCTCATGCAGAATTATATTCTTCTCGATAAAGTAGCCAGTTCCATCCAGGATCCACTATCTACACACCTATGTTACAACATTTATATCAAATCTGGTATCTGAAGAAAAGATACACATTTAATATGTTCATTTAAGTTACGTATTTTACAGAAAGATTAAAAATTCAAGTCACACAAAACTCAAAAACTGTATTAAAAGTTTGAATATAAAACTCAGATCCACCTGGAATGACTGAAGAATGGAAGGTTCTGTATCCACCTGTGTTAAAACTGGCATCTGTAATGAAATTTGTTACCAAGAAAACGCAATCATTTATTCAATGTAAGTTATCTAATTTTAACAATATGGCACCCTAAAAACCAAATGTATTTTTATGATGAGGCACTTTTGTTAGTGATGAGACCAAAAGAACAAATTGGCTGCACACTAATGCCAGCGATTTTCTTCAGTAATTTGGGGTACATACTATGTAGTGAGTTGCAACAAACACCTCGCTCATTTGTATACAACTATCCGATATATCTTTAAATATATATATGTGTTCTTCTGGCTGTCGTAATGCACTGTAAAGCTACTCCACAGTGCAAAATGATGAAACCAGCCCAAATGAAGGCTGCATAATAACAATTCTGGTACAAGAAAATATTTACAGAGTTGTTGGAACGTGTGGTAACAGTAGCTTTTGATTTGCTGTAGTGGACATGCCCCCAGTTTAAAGACAGGGATGAAACTGTGCTTTACTGCCCGGGGTTTCAGACAGTTTATGAGGTTGGGCATTGACTGCAGAACTGGCGTTTCGGCTCGTGTTCTGGAAGCTTTCTCCGTTTATTTGGTCAGACGACTGTGGCGGTGTAGACAAAAGGGGCCTGTGGGTCGGAGCCAAGGTGCTGGAAGAACTGCCTGTGTCGGACTGGAAAGACAAAGGTGCGTCGGCCGTGGGTGTTTCTGGAACTCGGGGATCCTCCGGCCGGGGGTCCCCGGTGTCCCCCCTCAGGTCGGACGCGCTGGTGCGGAGGCGCTCCCGGGCCAGCCAGTCTGAGATGGACAGGTCCTGGGCCGAGCACTTGGGCTTTAACCGATTCACCGCGGACAGCTCAGATTCTCTCTCCCCGCTCTGTTCGTGCGCTCTCCAGAAATTCAGCACGCTGATTTCGGTGGCGTCTCTGTGCCCTCCCAGCGTGTGTCTGCGTTTGATGTTTTTCCTCTTCGCGGTCTCGGCGCTGGATTTCTGACCTCCGACTCCGAACATGTCATCCGCGGGCGCTCTGGGCCTCAGTTTCAAGCGATCTGCTATTTTCGTTTTCCACGTGGGCTCCTGTCTCTCCGCCTCGCTCCTGGCCGGCGCCAGCAGACTCCCGGTGGACTTGCCTTTCTTCATGACGTCGAACACCTTGGTGACGGACGGCGTCTCCCTCTCGGGCCTGGCGTCCCCCGCACTTCCGCCGTCCGACCGGAAGCGGGCGGACTTCCTCCTGGACAGCGTGTCGCACTCGATGAGCTTGTGCGAGCTGAAGAGCTGCCTGCGGCCGTCCAGGCTGGGCGTGAGGCTGCCCTCGGCGCAGCTCGCCTCGCTGCCGTCCGAGCTCCGGCGGCCGGCCTTGGCGTACTGCGCCCTTCCCCGGAACGGCCCGTCCGGCGTCAGGGCCGCGGGGAACACCGGGAAGTCGCTCTCGCTGTCGCTCTCGGCCGGCCGCCCCTCGCTCACCAGCTCGCTCCTCTCGTCGTCGGCCTCGTCGCCCTTGCTCTCGGCCACCGAGCGCGCGTCCGGGCTCAGCCGGCTGCAGTCCAGGCCGGGCAAGCCCGCGGCGCCCGCCGCCGTGGGGAAATCCGAGGCGACGCCGGCCAGGACCTCCCCGCGCTTCATTTCCGGGCTGGTCGCCTTCCTCGCGGAACCCCGGGCCAGGGAGGCCGCGCTCGGCGGCGTGCCCGCGTCGGACCCCGGCTCGTCGGAGTGGGAGGGCTTCTGTGACAGGAGAGCTCGGGGGCCGTCTTTCAGGACGGCAAGGCGACAGCTAAGCGTCGGCGACTTGCTGTGTTTCGAGCTGTGCGGGGGCGACGGCTCCCCGGAGGGCGCGCTCTCCTTCCGGACCGCGGGCTTTTCGTCTCTCGCCGCACCCGGGTCTTTCCTGCTGCTGTTGTCTTTGGCAACGACGATCCTCTGTTTTCTGCCCAACGCCTCACTTTCTTTCTTGGACTCTTCTTTAGTATCGCTGTGACACTGCTCCACGGTTTCCTTCTTAAAGAAGACATTGTCCAGTTCGTCTTCCGAGCTGCTAGGCTGGGCCTTTTCTTTTGGCTTTTTCCGCTTGCGACTGGCGGCTGCGAAGATGGAGGACACCAGCAGCTCCCTGCTGTACTGATCCTTCCCGGATCCCCACGAGCCCTGCGAAGCAACAGAGAAACCAGACTTTGGACATAAGGACAGTATTGAATTCATTTTCTTAAAAGCTTGTCCCCCAAGTATTTCTTATTGAATTCAGTCTACCGAAGCTCTAGATGCACCAACAGAGAAATACTTAGCTTTTTTATACCTCCCTTTAACTTGGACCAAAGATAAATTTTTATTTAAGTGGTCCCATTGCTTGCCCGGTGGTATTTACTTGCCAAGTCACAGCTCATACACACCTGCCTTTCAGGGAATTAGTTTGAGCTTAGTGCCATCTGTCTAGCCTGGTTCTTACTAATTTCCCCAAAACTACTGACTTTCCCTGCTACCACAGTGGTCAAACGTTCTTCCATTTCCTTCATCTAGAACAACGGTTCATGAGTTAAACAATCTTCTGACATACTTGAATATAATAACCTGACAGAGGTTATTAAAATTTTATGAATGACTTCAATTTTCTAATTACAGACACTGTATCATACTGATAATGAATCAGATAAGCTCATTAAGATAAGAGAGCTCTGGTCTTCCATTAGTTCAGTCAGGCTGGGTCTTCAACGATTTGCCTTAGGTAGATCACTATGGTAATGTCTTCATTTATCTCCAGGTAACAACAGAATTAAAAAATTCAGATAACATAAGAAAAATCAGAGGATCTTAAATCCTTACCGTAGAAACCCTTATTTGTACGGTTGTTTGCTATGTATAATAGGTTCTTGATTACATCTATTAATTTGTTCATGATGTCTATATGCTGCATAAATGGCAGGGGAGGATGGATAAATACATGCTGATTTACCACATCCTGTTTAAGATAAGCAGGCAGGAGGTATGTTGAGTAATAGAAGCAAAACGTATATTTCTCTATTGCCATAAAAACCTTAGACAAGCTAAAACTGCTATACCGAAGTCATAAAAAATGAAGTAAAAATTTAGGCTGCTGTTGTATCAAAAAGGATCCACCAAAATGAAATCACAAATGAATAGAACTTTGTTTTATAAGTTATAAAGAATTTCATAATTATCTGGTACATTTCTTAGGGTTATGCATTTTCCCACATTTGCTGAAAACTTTTTAGGGGATAATGGTTATGTTTGGGCTCTGAATCAGGAGACCTCACATCCTTCCTAGAGCTCCCAGTGTATGACGCTGAGCAAGTGATTTTTAAACATCTCAATTTTGTGGTTTATTTAAGTAAGAAGCAATTAGATTACACTGCCTTTAAGATATCTTTAAGGATCTCTTTAAAATTCTATGAATCTGTGGTCATGTGTGTTGGGGCAAATCAATCTGTTTTTTTTAATTTCAGCATACTACAGGGGTACAAATGTTTAGGTTACATATATTGCCTTTGCCCCACCCGAGTCAGAGCTTCAAGCGTGTCCATCCCCCAGACGGTGCGCTCTGCACCTATTAGGTGTGTATATAACCATCTACTCCTCCCCCATCCCCTCTGCCTGACGAATGTTATCACTGTATGTGCACTTAAGTGTTGATCAGTTAATACCAATCTGGTGGTGAGTATATGTGGTGCTTGTTTTTCCATTCTTGGGATACTTCACTTAGTAGAATGGGCTCCAGCTCTATCCAATACAAGAGGTGCTACATCACCATTGTTTTTTCTGGCTGAGTAAAACTCCATGGTATACATACACCACATTTTATTAATCCACTCATGTATTGATGGGCACTTGGGTTGTTTCCACATCTTTGCAATAGTGAATTGTGCTGCTATAAACGTTCGAGTGCAGATGTCTTTTTTATAGAACGTCTTTTGTTCCTTTGAGTAGATGCCCAGTAATGGGATTGCTGGATCAAATGGTAGCTCTACTTACAGCTCTTTGAGGTATCTCCATATTATTTCCAGAGGTTGTATTAGTTTGCAGTCCCACCAGCAGTGTATGAGTGTTCCTATCTCTCCGCAACCACGCCAACATTCATCGTTTTGGGACTTTTTGATAAAGATAAGTGATAGCTCATTGTGGTTTTGATTCGCATTTCCCTAATGATTAGAGATGTGGAACGGTTTTTCATGTTTGTTAGCCATTAGTCTGTCTTCTTTTGAAAAGTTTGTTCATGTTCTTTGCCCACCTTTTGATAGGGTTCATTTTTTCGTGTCGATTTTCCTGAGTTCTATATAGATTATAGTTATCAGCCCTTTATTGGATGTGTAACATGCGAATATTTTCTCCCATTCTGTAGATTGTCTGTTTGCTCTTGTGATAGTTTCCTTGGCTGTGCAGAACCTTTTTAATTTGATCAAGTCCCATTTATTATTGTTGCTGTGATTGCCTTTGGGGTCTTCTTCATAAATTGTTTGCCTAGGCCAGTGTCTATAAGAGTTTTTCCAACATTTTCTTCTAGAATTCTTATAGTTTCATACCTTAGGTTTAAGTATGTTATCCACTGTGAGTCGATTTTTGTGAAAGGTGCGGATCCTGTTTCAGTCTTCTGCATGTGGCTATCCAATTTTGCCAGCATCATTTATTGAATTTTTTTCCCCAGTGTATGTTTTTGACTGCTTTGTTAAAGATTAGATGGCAATGTGAGGATCGTTTTATATCTGGGTTCTCAGTTCTGTTCCATTGGTCTGTATCTCTATTCTTGTACCAGTATCATGTTGTTTTAGTTACTATAGGCTTTTAGTTGTCTTACTTGATATCCTTCTCTCCCAGCTCTCTTCCTATCTCTCTGATTAGCCACTTTCTATCTTTATCACGTCCTCCTCTTCCTCTGCCCTTCAGTATTGATGGAATGCAGCATTCAGCCAGAAGTCAGTTCTCTTTTTACTTCAGGCATCAGTGACCACTCTAGGAATACCAAATTCATATTCACAGCCAACAGTCCTCCCCTGAACTCCCAACTACACAATGGCTGGTTACACTTCAGCATCTAGATATCAAACACACAGCTCAAACTGAGCATGTCCAAAACAGAAGTCATGATCTTTCCCTCAAATATGCTTCTCCCCTATCATAAATCCAGGAGTTACCACAGATTATCCCTTTCCCTTACTCTTCATGTCTAAATCAGAACAAAGCTTCCCACTTCTACCTCTTAATTCTCATATCTATCTCCACCTTTTCATCTCCATTACTAACTCTTTGTATTCTTTTATGGGCTAGTCAGTCAGGCACAGCCACAAGATGAAACACAGGAAAACAAAGTTTATTACATTCAGAAGTCCTAAAGACAGAGGCACAGCAATCCACATAGGGCCTCCTGGGAAATACACCAGGGAGACCAGGAGGCAGAAGATAGGAGCAGGGGAAAGTTTAGGCCAGAGCCTTTATTGGGGTTTCTGCAGGAAAGGCAAGGCAGAGCAGTGAACAATTTAGGATTGGCTAGTTGGAATTTTGGTGGGCTCTAGGCTACAGGGGTGGTCCCTAGTTGCCTGGCACCTAGCCCTGTAATGCTTAAGTAGAGTAATATTGCCTTCTGGGGTTTATGGGCCAGATGGAGGAGATTGGGCTCTGGGCTGGTTAGTTTATATATCAAAAGCTTGCTCAAGGCTGAATCCTTTGCTATCTCTGAAAATTGGCTAGACCCTAGAGGGTCAGTCTCTCAATGGCCAGAAAGATTTTTAAGATGTCAAGACATCAAAATATGCAGAAAATTTAAAAACATTTGTAATATACTAACTAGTTAAATCTCTCATCATTTCCTTTCCTGAATCACAGAGAATCACATAATTTGCATCCCTGCCTGCATTTTTGCTACACTCCAATTCATCCTATGCATTGCTGTAGAAGTAATCTGTAAAAAATGCAGAACAGATAACATCACTCCCCTGCTTAAAAATCTTCAAGGTTTCCCACAGATTGATGGAGAGAGTCCAAGTTTTTTGGCAGAGTATTCAAGGCCCCCATTGATCTGGCACTTGCTTCCTCTCTAGAATCATTTGTGCTAATTGCTGTGCATGCTTCAGCTCCAATTCAGCCACTTAAAACTCTCAGAGAGCATCATGCTCTTCAGAGCATCTCCTTGTGCCTGGATTGCCCTTCTCCTCTTTCTCAGTGTTGAATACTTATCTTTTTTAGGTTCAAATAAAGACTCTCCTCTTCCGTGTAGAATCATGAATTCCTTTTTATCCCACTGTACTTTACTCATATATGTACTGTTAAAGAAAAACAAATTATTCATGACACTTGTTAAAGATGGTAAGGCAGACTTTATTCGAGGAGAGCTATGGTAATAGGTCTAGGGACCCCTGCAGCATGGGTCTTTCAGTGGGGAAGAGAGATTCGACTCAACTGCAAGGACAGGTGGGGATTTATAACCAAGGGCCAGGGTGAGGGTTAGTGGATGGAAACCATTATACTTAGAGGAAATATCAAGGCCAAGGGGTTTCTGGCTAAAGTGACTTGCTAGGATTGTTGCTAAAGACAGGCCAGTGTGATAAGATATCCAAGATGATCTGACACAAAGGGTGGGGGATTTTGCTAAACTGACTTAGCAGGATTCTTGCCCAAACTGGATTCTACAAGAACAGAGAGGGAAAGCCAACTTCAGTCCTATTCAGAAAGGACTCGGGAGCCTGACTAAAGTTTTGGTCAGAAGATGAGATCTTTGTCACTACCGTAGCACCTAAAACATTGTGTTATCCTCATTATTTCAAAGAAATTTGTCTCCCCAAGTACTTTATGAAGGCAGGGATTCTCCATGGTACAGCTCAATATATGGCACATAATAAGTGTTCAATAAATGCCTGCTGAATTAATGAATAATGAAAAAGTAAAGTAATAAATAGATAAAATAAATGTAAGAGTAAATAACAAATGAGTCCAACGGTTCCCCAGTGAAGTATTTCACCTGAAAGTAAATAAATGCTTGATTTTGTATTCATTGCAGTGGTTAAAAGGACAGACTCTACAGTCAAGTTGCTTGGGTTCCCTGCTTGGTCACTTATTTAGGCGACTTTGGGCAATTTACTTCTCTGCAAAAATTTGGGTGTAATAGTTCCTTCTTTACTGGGTTGTTAGGAAAACTAACTAAATATATATTTATATTATGAAGACTATATTATGAAGATGAAATGAGAATACGGTAATTGCTATGTACATTTTGTTTAAAAATACTTTCAATGACAAAAGATTAGAGGTAAGACTTTTTCTTTAATTGGAGGGAATTTTTATTCTTTCTGTCTCTGTATATTGAAAACTCTGAGCTTAAATTATGAACTGCATTCCTGTAGCTCCTGGTACTTCAGTTTCCAGTTTACACATAAAAATTCATGTATTTATTGAAAATAGCAAAGTTCTTTCTATCCTAGTGCATGTTGGGCAAATGCTTGCCACAGTCAGTTTTTACTCCATGGCTTTTCTCTCTCTGTACTGGGATACAGGACTCATGAGGGGTATATAAGTCACTGTGGCTTTTGCTGACTCAAACCCTATTGAATTCTATGTGGAGAAAAAAAAAATGTCTCATGCAAAATCCACTGGCACTATTGCTGGGTTGTACTACTAATTTTTATTTTTAATTTTATTTTACTACCATTATTTTATTTTTATCACACCCAGTTGCCACTGGAGATTTTATGGTTTAGCTAAATAGGTCCACAATAAATAGAATAAAAATAAAATAAAATAAATTTGTGGTAAGAATACAAATGTAAGGAATTCACAGAAGTAAGTGTCCAGGAAAACTTTATAGAGAAAAAGAGGCATGAATTGGGAGTTAAAGGACTTCTAGAAGTTGTACAGTTAAGAGGACAGTATGGAAGACATTCCAAGCAGAGGAAACAGTGTCAGAAAAAGTCCAAGGGTGGGAACATTTCCTGTATTTTGGAGACGGCCAACACCTCAATCTGCCTTAAGCATTAGGTTTACATGGGGAGGAACCACGATATAAATGGAAAGGTGTGATGGAAAACCTTAAATGTCAAACTATGATATCTTAACTCTACCTAAAATGTAATAGGAAGTTGTGAAGATTTTTAAGATGACAATTCTGCCTGAAGGGGGTGGTGTGCAGAATTACTTGAACAACCTGGAGGTTAAATTCAGGCCAGACTTCCAGGAAATAATCTCCTTCCACCAGCAACTGTAGAATCTAGACACATGGAATGTGGCAGCAAAGAAGTCATCTTCAGATTCCGTTAAGAGCAAAAGTGTTGGCAAGAGAAAGGTCAGAATGAGAAAGTGCACATTTATAGCCAGAGAAAAGGAGAGTTTGTAACTGGAAGCCGAAATACAGGGTGGATTCTGGAATGAACAAAATTGGGCACATGGTTGTGTTATCATGTATACACATATCACTGTGTCACAGCAGGGAGGTGTCATTTGGGACAGCAATCTCACTCGTTAAAAAATATTGCTGCCAGAGTGGCCCAGGAACTCAATAAAACCTAATCAGGAAAGAGTGGAAGCAGAGGGACCAATTAGCAGACTCTGGCAGTAGCAAAATTAAGGGTAGTAAGGGCCAGAGGTGGGGTGGTAGAAATGAGATTATAGGGGTTGACACGAAGAAGATTCAAGAGAAAAATACTCCTTTTTAAAAAAGTTTTAAAGTTAAAAACGCTTTCGTTTGAAGCAATTGCATATGTCAGGCAATTTCTCCAAAATTTAAGTGCTAATTGATAGATTCTGAAGCTGACTTGCAAGTTAAATTCTTGTACCTTTAGAAAAGTCATTCTCTCAGTGACCTGGCTGCTGCATTATCATCTCAAATGCCATTTTTTCTGATTATTTCATTATACTGTAACCTTCAAAGGACAAAATTACATGTAAGTCGTAAATCGTATTTCCCTAAGACCCAAAGAAAGTCTGCCTCCAAACTCATAATAAAAACTCTTTCCTCTATTTCATAACCACACAACAGACGCGCATTAGATCCAAATTTTTCTGTTACTCTGACTCACCGTGAATTTGCTGTTAAATAGCTTTTAATTGAGTTCAAACATTAAGAACCTACAAAGAAGTGAATTCTCAGTTCAGAAAAGACTAATTGCCAAGCCCTGCAGCATTTATAAACATCAAGGTCGGTGTGAAATATAGAAGGTCAATGAAACTTGCTGGCAAAGGAGCTCTGGACTGAGAACCACCACTGCAATGTATAGCACGCCAGTGGCTTTTCAGTGTGCTTCTGCTGCCGCTTTCTGTTCATAAAACCATAAGGTTATTTTGATCCAGTTTTTACTTTTTTCCCTCAGTCAGCATTTTATGTATATATGCAAGCTATCCTCTTTATCTTGGCAATTTATCTAAAGTAGAAGTTTTCTTGGACCAAAAATCTATATTCTGATTAATGCCTGTGTCACTTTAAACACTAATCTCTTAGTTGCTCCTTTTTCCTGTTTTCTCAATTTGTTTTATGCTGATATATTTTAATATGTTTATTGAGTTACGAAGCACTCTCAGTAATATGAGACCTTGGCCAAGTAATGGAGTGTGATCATAGTAAATGATACTCCGCATGGTTCTTGGCCTTCTGGTTCCCAGATTTTAAGTCTCAGACAAGTATACAAGTATGACATATTTTTATTTTAGGATTCCTCTGTGTTGTTGTACAGTTGGCTCAGTAGAGATCAACTTTCCTTATGTAATTTCCTTCTTGTTTTCCCATTGTTGTATGCCTACTATGTGCCAGATAATACGTTATACTCTTTTCATATGTAGTTTCTTTAATCTTCCTTAAAACTACAGAGCTAATTATTATCTTTCCCATTTCACAAATAAGGAAATTTAATTCAGAAATGTTAAGTAATTTGTTCAATATCACACAGCTAGTAAGGGACAAAGTCATGAGGTGAATTCATGTTTCTCTGACTCCAAAGCTCATGCCCTTTATTGTAGATTGAATTTTTTTACTTTCTGCCCATTTCTTCGTAACAAAATCCATATAAATCATATTGTACTACTATTTGTATGACAGTGCTGAATTAAGTATAAGGCAATAAAACAGTCAAGTTTCTTAGTAAAGAATAATGCTAAACTCTTATTGCAGCTTTTTAGTAACAACTATGTGTATATTGAATTCCTATGCCCCCCAATGACTTGATTTGGTAATTGTTGGATTATTTAAAGGATAGTGTTAATGAGTTTCTCAATCTGTTTCTTACTTGTGTACAAGGAATTCATTTTGCTTGACTAGGGCCAAAACAAACAAAAGGAACTCAAAAGAATAATTGTAAAACAATGCACCTTTAGATTATATTAAGTAGAGTAAGGCTTCAATCCAGGTCAACTGAAAAATACCAATAGATTTTGGCTGGCCACAAGTTTAATTATAGATAGTGGTGTGATATAGCTATTAGAAAAAAGCTACCAGCATTTTAGGTTGTATTAATATGAAAAGAGGACCTTTTATTTTTTAAATTAAAGAGTCCTTTTATAGGCTACTCTGGGAAGTGCATGTATAATGTATAGTGATCAGTTTCAAATGGTACATTTTAAGGGTAACATTAACAAAATATAGTTTTTCTCAAAGTAAAGTAACCAGGATAATGAGATTTTTAAAATGAGAGTCTGCTAGATGAAAACACATTTAGCCCACAGTCAAAAATTTTGGTAGAAAATGGAAGAAAAGAGACTAGGTCTCTCTAGTTATCATTTGTGTTGCTATATGCAACTTCAGAGGGCAAAATTAAGACCAATGAAGGGAAGACAAATGAATGTTTCATGAACACAAATTTTGTGCTTATTTAATATTAATTAGGAAAGCCCAACAATGAAATAGGGCATCGTCTCACAGAGACGAAAATAGAATAGTTCAAGAATGCCTAGGCTCTTCCTAATTTCATGATCTCTCGCTTGAATGATAGTCATGATATTTTTTTCATCCTGTCTATTAACATATCATGTAATGTGACCAAGTCTCTTTTACCCTCTCTCTTTATTTAAGCAACTCAGAAGAAAGTATTTATTTAATTGAGAAAAATTATGGGTTCCTCTTGGAGAAATCCAAATTTCATTATCAAATAGAGAAATAGTTTTAATAATCTATCCTAAAGGCTGAACTTACAGAGTCATTCAATCAGCAAACACATATTGAGCAGTGAATAGAATGCTAATACAAATGAGGATCAGTCTCTACTCCCAAAGAGCATAGACATCTAATATTAGTGAGAAGTAAAGTTTTACCGTGAGTATGGTAATGTTTGATAGATGAATCAGTGAAGCTCAGGGCAGGCATATTGGATCTGTATAAATAAAAAAGAGAATACAAGGAAGTTTCTTAGTAGATGTAACACTTAAGCAGAGTCTTGAAGGATTAATAAAAGTTAGCTGGATGGTCATACAGAATAGAATAATTGACATTAGAGCCTCCAAAGACGGGAGGGGGGTGAGGGATGAAAAATTTCCTGTTGGGTACAATGTACACTGTTCAGGTGATGGGTACACTAAAAACCCAGACTTTACCACTATACAATATATCCATGTAACAAAATTGCACTTTCACCCCCTAAATCTGTCAAAATTTTTATTAAAAATCATTTAAATAAAACAAACCTTGAACACGAAACAAAACAAAAAGCTGAGTTAGAAAGGCAAGAAAAGGGTATATTATTAACAGAAAAAGCACATAGGAAGAAGCTACAAAGATGTGAAACAGGTTTAAAATGTTTACAGGTCTATAAATATTTTCCTATTGTAGGAGCAAAAGTTGTATGAAGACAGTTTTGGGAGGTATGACCACAGAGATTGACAAGTAGAAGAGCAAGTGATAGAGAAAAAGCCAAAGATAGGGAAAAACTGTAATAGTTATTAAAAAAAGATTAATATGCAAATTATAAAATAAATTGTTGCAAATCATTTTTAAAAGACCCCCTTACATAAAAATGGGTCAAAAATATAAACAGCTAATTTTCATATGAAAATTTTCATTTTTATAAAATAAATACTGTGATAAATAAAATGTATTTAATTTCACTAATAGCCAGTAATATGGAAATTAAAACCAAAGTCAAATCATTTTTGACTTATCTAAT
Organism: Propithecus perrieri; assembly: GCA_963574695.1. Taxonomy (NCBI): domain Eukaryota; kingdom Metazoa; phylum Chordata; class Mammalia; order Primates; family Indriidae; genus Propithecus; species Propithecus perrieri. The sequence goes on from CAUYRB010029290.1 coordinate 23,846, forward strand.
TAGGAAAAATTGAAGAGATTGATACTATCAGTGTTAGGACATGGGAAAATTAGAACATATTTACCATTCACTGTTGATATATTCATATAGACTTCTGGTTGACTATTTAGAAGTTTCTATCATATTTTTAAACGTCCATGTTGTTTAACTCAGAAACTCCACATCTGTGTTACTATTCTAGATATATATATGCATACTCAAGTATGCAATAACCTAAATACTCATCAGTAAGGAAATAAATTATTTTATATTTGTTCTGGTGAACATTACGATACAGTTGAAAAGAAGGAGGTAGACTAACATCATGAAGAGTTTCCAAAATACATAATCAGGTCTAAATATTAAAAAGCAAGTAGTTATCATAAAAGGGTGCTGAATTTTGTCAAATGTTTTTTCTGTGTCTATTGAGAGGATCATATGATCTTTGTTTTTGCCTCTGTTTATGCAGCGAATCACATTTATGGATTTGTGTATATTGAACCATCCTTGTATCTCTGGGATGAAGCCCACTTGATCATGGTGGATTATTTTTTTGATGTGCAGCTGAATTCAGTTTGTTAGGATTTTATTGAGAATTATTAGATCTATATTCATAAGAGATATTGGTTTATAGTTTTCTTTTTTTGTTGTGTCCTTTCCTGGCTTTGGTATCAGGGTGATACTGGCTCTGTAATGACTATAGCAGCAAAATTCACAATTGCAAAGATGTGGAAACAATCCAAGTGCCCATTGACACATGAGTGGATTAATAAAATTTGGTATGTATATATATGTATATATACACATATATATCATGGAGTATTACTCAGCTATAAAAATAAACGGTGAACCAATGCCTTTTGTAACAACCTGGATGGAATTGGAGACCATCCTCTTTAAGTGAAGTATCATAAGAATGGAAAAACAAAAACCACATGAACTCACTACTAAATTGGAACTAATAGATCAACACTCATATGCATATATGATTAGTAAAACTCAACGGAATCAAGCAGGTGGGAGGAGGAGGAGGGGATGGGTGAATTCACACCTAACAGGTACAATGCACACTGTCTGGGTGATGGAAACACTTATAACTTTGACTCAATCTGTACAAAAGCAATTCATGTAACCAAAACGTTTATACCCCCATAATATTCTGAAATTTTAAAAAAAGAAAGTTAAGTGCAATATATATAGTGCAATTTCATTTTTTTGTTAAACTCATAAAACTATTAATTTTCATATCTACATATATAAGCAAGCATGGCATCCCAAAACATCTGAGATGGTTCACATCAAAATAACAGCAGCAGGGGGCTGGGATCAAATGAATGATAAAAGGGAATTTTAATTGTTATAATTCGTTTAAATGTTAATAAGAATAATTTGTGCATTGTAGTGTAATATAAATTGTAAGCATCATTCTTAAATCTGTGGGGAGCCTTTGAAAGGTTTTAGCAGGGAAATCACATTGACACATTTGTATTTTAGGAATATCTTTCTGACAGTTGAATATAAGAGGGATTGGGGGAAATTAAACTGGAGACAGGTTAGTCAAGAAAAAGTGATGTCAATAATCCACAGTCAACAGCAAGGATGAACTTAAATAAGGCTGTGTAATTGTAGCAAAGACGGAAAGAAGAGGGTGACTAAGAAAGATACGCATTTACTGCATGGAATCTACAGGACACCCCCTTGAGATCAGAAGGTAACTGCAAGGGAAGAATCTAAACGAGCTTCAGGTTTCCAACTTTGCAACTGACTGAAAGGTCAAGTCCATTCACTGAGATAAGGAATGTAAAGGGTGAGGGGGAGACCACAGGGAGTGTACTACAGGAAGTGTTATTCCTAGACTCTTGCTATCCTGAGGAATTTGGGGGTTTGAGTAAGAGAACTATCTTAAAAGATTTTCTGTCAAATCTTTTTTCCAAGAAAAAAGTGCTCATTCACTATAGAGCGAGTCGATGGCAAATGAGTTCCATCTAAATATGCTATAAAGCTTCAAGAAATATCTAGATTCCACAAAAAGTTGTTCCATAGATTTTTTTGTCCTTGAGTAATCCAGGGAGCAGCTATGTTTACAGGACATGAGTATATTGTCATTGTAAGAGAAAGGCTATCATTTTTATCCACTGAAGAGTTGTACCCCTGCCACCTCCTTCCATCCCACTCACCAAGCAGCCTGACCAGCTCTCACTCAAATGGAAGTCTCAAAACTTTGTGGAATATCTTCTTTCAGAATGCTCTAGGTGCACACTAATATATAAGTCTTGACAAGCTTGTATTTTTGGGGTCAGCAATATTTTTTTGTCCTTAAGTTGATCTCAAGGTTATAGAACTTAAGTGGAAGAAGGATTCAATTCAGGCAGGCCACTTATTTGTCTAAGTTCAAAGCATACCATCTTTATTTAATCTATAGACTTTGTTTTACTGTTGAAAGATGAAAATCAAACCTCATTCGTGTATAAAACTGTGACATTAAAATTAGATTAGAAATGCCCCATGGAATGTTTGCATTTATTAATCAGAATTCATCTTTGTCAAAAGTAAAAAGTTTATATTAAATCATGGTAGAATATATAAGATAAAAAAGATTTACTCAGTCGTTCCTCAGTTTTTAAGTATTTAGAATACAATGAACAAGGTCAGAAAATATTGACCTTTGTAGAAATTACAGTCTTTTGGTAACAGCAAAAGAGGAGGCTAATGTGAAAGCACATCTCAAGGGCGCTCATGGTGGAAGGATGGCAAGACTGAGGGGACTGGTACTTTTTTTCTTTATTCTTTTAAAACTCTTAATATTTGATGGAAAGCAAAATTGCAAACATAGAATTGGAAGTTGTGGAATTGGAAAAAAAAATTTCAAAGAAAGAAAGAAATTTTGAGCATGACTTATCCAAAGCAAACAAATACAAAGGTATACAGAGAAAAACAGAGAGACAGAGATGTTTCCTACAGCAAAACTTTATTCACAGTTAAAGATGGAATTTTCTTTTAATAGTGAAGGCAGACGAGCTATTGATTTCTGAGACTTTTTATTTCCTTTCTCATTCTCTTTCTTTTCCATTCATTGAGCATCTAAGCATCAGGCACTGAACTAAGTTTTGGATACACATTTATGAATAAAAACTTTCCCATCTTGTTAAAAATGACAAAAAAAAAATGTTACCAATATGTATGCTCTGTCCTGTTCCCTTTAAGAAGTCAGAGTCAATGACTCTGCAGGAGTCATGTCCCATTAAGACAGTGTTCTTGGCTGAGGTGTCAAGGTACCTCATAATATTACCAGTTAAGAATTGTATCTCTAGCTATTCACTACTAATAATAGACAGCAAAAAAAAAAAAAAAAATTCAAATACTTTCTTTAAAAAAGTAAATTAAGCAGTTATATCTAAATATCACTCTTAAGCCTGTTTTTACCCATACATTTTCTTTAGTGGAGGAGAAAGATGCAGAGTGATATCCGGGGCTTCGGTAGTTATGTTACAACGCGATTTCACTTCTCATTCATTTTGTGATGCAATGACAGATTGAGAACAATCTGGTAGAGGAGTGGCGTCTGGGTTGGTGGATAGACTCTGAAATAATTGCCCAGATAGAGGAAAAAGAATAGTCTAGAACAGCCAAAGTGACATCCTTGAAGACTGTTTCAAAATCTAAGCGTGAGATAAAGTCATCAGAGGATATTGACACAGTTAACTTGGGGACCAGGATGTTAAAAGAGGACAAACCAAACTATCACTTTAAGGTCAGATGCTGGAATGAGTGACAGAAAATCCCAAATAACAGTGGATTAAAAATATAAAGATTATTTCTTTCACACAGAAGCAACATCCAGAGGTGAGCAGTATACAGCTGGTAGGATTGCTTCTTGATCCTCAAAACCCAGGTTCCTTCAGCATATTGGGCAGTTATCTTCAGCACACTGCACAAGATGGTTGCTTAAACTGCATGCTTCCAAAAGGAGGAAGAGGCATGTTTGGTCATATTTCCTCCTTTTAGGGATACTTCCCGGAATTTGCAACCACTGTTTTCACTTACTCTCATTGATCACATAGCCTCATCTGGATGCCTAAGAAAGTTGGAAAAATTTGGTCTTTATTCTGGCCAGCCATGCACCAGCTTAAAATTGGATGTTCTGAAAGTAAGTAAAAGAAAACAGATATTGAAGGGCCACTGTCAGTCTCTGCCACCATGAGGTCAGATCATGACTAGATATCTAGGACTTTCCTTGGTCATTAAGTGTGAACTGAGGTTATTTCTTTTGTGGGATGCCTGACATGTGCTTTGGGGGCTAAATCCTTAAAAGGTTTTTTCAGACTGGATATTTTCAGATAGTAGACATTATTCTTAAATTTTTTCCACTAGAAATACGTTATAAGTCAACGAAGAAATGTCAGGGAGATAAAGCTTTTGTTTCATTCAACTGAACCTTTGTAAAGAAGTCATACATTTGTTTATTGTATAAGAACGTGTTAAAAGTTTGGTCAATCAATACTTTTTTTTTCTTTTATTTCAGCATATTATGGGGGTACAGATGTTTAGGTTACATGTGTTGCCCTTGGTCCCCCCCGCAAGTCCGTGTTTCAAATATGTCCATCCTTTAGGTGGTGCGCATTGCACTCCTTGTGTATACAAATACCCGTCCCCTCCTCCCTCCTCCCCCCCGCCCCCTCCCCCTCCCCCCTGCCCAACATCCAATAGATGTTATTCTTATATGTGCATTTATGTGTTGATTAGTTAATACCAATTTGATGGTGAGTACAAATGGATCCCGTTCTGCTGCTCTTGTGGTGCCCCACTTTGGATAATGGGC